>CAJQUW010016340.1:0-17016 GCA_907163375.1 Prostheceraeus crozeri
ATTTCTTACAAAATATCCCAACGTTTCTTCCGAGTTTAAACATTTTAGCTTCTCATTTTTAGAAAATGTCCATTACACTACTATATGTGAACACAGGTGATGATAATGAATCAAGCAAAATGTGAGAACAAGCAATTTATGAGCTTTCCTTTTGATGTATTCGGCTATCAAAATCGGTGAACTAGAAAAAAATTGGTAGACATCGTGAAGTTGTCACAAAATCATGACTCTGCCCCTCTTTCTGCGCTTTTCCAAATCAAAAAGTGTTCCATGTTTTGCTCTATCTTTTAGAATCCTTTCGATGTGAGGAGCACGAACAATATAAGTATTATCAAAATAAGTTCAGTAGTTCTTCTTTTTCAAACATTACCACAACATTTTTTTGTCATTGCCGCTAAAGCTCACAAATACCATGCAAGGCAAACAATCTGCAGTCACACTGTGAGAGAACAAAGATATGCCTTCGCTAATTGTTTTATTTTGAACGTTAGTTGCCTCCTTTACATGGTGCATTGTGGTAGCTTAGAGTAATCAGTTTTTAAGAACAAAAGTATTCAGGAATGTTTGAAAGAGAAATATTGAACTTATTTCAATGGAACTTACATATTCCGTACCCCATCAACATCACAAAAATTCTGAAGATGACAAACGTGAAAATTTTTGATGGAAAAGTAGACTATATGACATTTTCCAAAGCCGAAAGAGTCATGATTTTTATGATAACTTCACGATATCAATTAATTTTTTTTTTCCTAGTTCACTGCTTTTTCCGATGACCAATATATCAAAAGAGAGCTCAGAAAATTCTCGTTCTCTACCCTGTGTGCTTTATTTCATTATCATACTCACATGCACCTCTTATTGAAAAATTGGGCAATTTGTAAGAACGGAGAGATTTATCATATTTTGAGTCACTGCTCAAGAAATACAATAACGGATGCAAGTGCTATCATAGCACATTTTTAAAGCTCAGAATGCAAGCTGTCGAAATGATATATGGCCACTTTGGGATGTGCGACATAATTTGGAAGACATTAAAGAGGCGATTTAATTTCCGCGAAATTTAAGGTGTTTCCGCTTATTTATGATCAAAATTCCGTATTTTTGTTTTGTCCCTTTGTCAGTAAAAGGGTATGTGACGTTTATAACATTTACGAGTGGTTTGGTATAAACTTGCAGAATTTTAACTTGAATGGAATTGTGTTAGATTTGCACTTCATTCGATTTTCACACTTAATTCATACCAGAAACGTTTGGTTATGTCCGATGAGCATAGTTGAAATAAAACTAATAGTTATCAATTAAAAGTTAATCAGATGCCAAAACCTCAAAAGGTTTTATAACGTAAATATGAGTTGGGATTTGGGAGGATAGGGGGTGTCCTAAAGTGTCCTCCTTGAGGCTGGGTGCAACACCTGCCGTAAAAAACGTGCCGCCGTCTCTGATCCCAATTGAGACGCTATGGTGGGATGAAGAAGTTGCGTCTCAGTCAGAAAAGGCCACTGAGAAAAAACCCCCTATTTTCAGCAATAAATCAAGCATTAGAGTCGAGATGAAAATAGTTTATGCAAACGACAGACGGCTCAATGCCAAGGTCCATTTGGAGCTTCAGTCAGGGGACAAAAGGGTGGACTTAATTCAAATATTTGATGTGACAATTGACATTTTTCCTTGTAGCTTTATATTTTTTTTTTTTTTTTTGCAATCAAAGTTACAATGTGAGATTGCAGTTTTTATTTTTATTTGCTCTCTTTTTAAAATGAGAACCGACATTAGCCCATTTCAATCACAAATATCTAAACGGCTAGGAAGTATCAAAAATCTTGTTTTGACCTGAGATGAACATTAACGTACATAGAGCGGAGTGATATTTTGAGTTCACCCAGAATTGTCCCTCCCTTATCGACTTCCCGATCACACATTTTCGGGGCTTAACGTGCTAACAGCTTATTTCTCTACGACATAATTACCTTACCAGTTCCACCTTATGTCGAAATGTGGTTAGAATTGTTTAGCTTTAATTCTCAACAATAGAAGCCATTTTCGAGCGGTAGTAAAAGCAAGGACTCGTCAAAAAGCAAAAACAAGCAAATCGTCACAGGAGTGACTAATAATGTGTTTTTGAGTAAAGTTTGCTATATCAAGCACCACTATCTGCAGGTAGGCATATTGAAGTTTACGAATTGAGTGTTTGTGACGTTAAAGAAGCAATTTGAATCCATTAAATATAATCAAACCTGTTTAGAAATTGTGGGTTTTGTTGGAGCAAGCTAAAAAAAACGAAAAAAATGAAGGGTGACTAATAATGTGGTGCAATATTGGTATACGTCAACGTTATGGCAATGCATTACTACTAAAAGAAATAAAAAGGTATGTGAAAAAATCAGTTAAAAGCAAAAGATTTTTCAAGTAGCTTAAGTTAGTCAGTTAGACTATCAGTAACTTTTTCGGATTAATTTGTTGCAGTGTAAATTAGATGCGTATGAGTAGAGTTCAGCACACTGGAATTTGCTATTGGCAAGTTAGTTCAGAAAGATATGTTGTTCCCGGTAAACACGAAAAAATCCACTAAAATATAAAAAAAATTTGCTAACAGACCTTACCTGATGCTTTTATACACGCCATCAGAAAATTTGGTCCAGCGCCAAAACAACAAGTCCAGTACTCTTATTTGAGCCATTTTCGAAATATTGTTGCACACTTGTCAACTCAAGGCCACTAGAGGTCTCATCACAACCAATATAAAAGTAAATATAGGTCTAGCTACTACTCATCAGGTTACTGATACTTTACGAACAACGCCATTAGAAAAATTATGTTTAACACAAACAACAGGTTATAATGGGCCGATGTATCAGTAAATGTGCATTTATTATCATTTTAACAGTCCAAATGTGACAAGACCTTTTTCTTAATGACCTGATCTTTAGAAGGCATTGGAAAAGTAAATGATAGTCACAGAAGACTTTTTTGGAGCTTTCTCTGTATGATCTTGGTCTCCCGCCTTTCTGAATCCATTCAGAAATATGTTCCTTAGTTGCATTTCTCCATCATACTGCATGTAGAACAGGGATGCGGAGTCGGAGTCCCGGAGTCCTACCATTTTTGCTTGAGTCGGAGTCCTATCATATGATAGACTCCGGACTCCGGCCTATACCTAGACCCGAAATATGACACAAACAAATTATTTATCCTCGTGCATAGCTGTCACTGTCTTGATGTCAACTTTCTCTGTCAAACAAAAGTGCAGAGACACTGCTGCATGCAAAGCTTGCGATAGTTGAGGGAAAGAAACGTGGATAGATGGGAGAAAAGGATTGTCCCTTTTCACTCTGTGATTTAGTAGAGAAGACAAGCCCTGGCCCTACCCTCGATCACAGAAACACACCAATAGGTAACAATCAGAGACAAAAGTAAAAATATTGGTTTTGTTTTGAGAACAAGTGCCTCTTACCCTAACAATCGTGCGTGTGATTGCTCCTCCAAAGAGGAAAATATTAAAAAAAATCGAAAGTGCACTCATTTTTGAATTGCATTGGATTCACGCATTGACCTATCGAATTTCTTGATTTTAAAAAAGGAAGACAAGGTCCAATAATAAATTATATTGAAGAGCTTCCGACTACGTCTTTTGGTCTTTATGTCATCCTCTTTATAGAAACAGTCACATGCTGTCGTAATACTCGCACAACTATGAATCTCCCCACAGTCACTAACAAATATACAACCTTTTCGTGTCCTCAAATTTTTTCAAATTTTGAGCTCAATTTCTTTGCTAGGTTATATTTCTACTAATGATGCTATTCCCCTGATTGATCTGCGAACGCTTGGTTAGTTTTTGAAATACAGAGTTGAATCATAAAAGACGGATCACCTAAAAATTGTGTCAAAACTTCAATCGAATTCTTCCTGCCTTATCAATCAAAAAAAACATTTTACAATGACTAAGGTATTACTCCATTCAAGAGCTTAATGTCTCTCAGCTTTTCAATGAGTCATTTGTTAACCATTTGCATCGTCCATTGCTTAAGGTGGACAAGAGGTCAAAAAGTTGAAATCGCCACTTATAGAAATTTCAAAATTTCAATGTGAAAACATGTGATCATGACAAATGAATCGAACACAAGGTGAAAGGGCTTTATCTGAGCATTCTTTTAATGTATTGCTTGTCGAAATTGGTTTACCTTTAGAGAAGTTATGATGTCCCAAATTCATCGCATAATATTTTCTGTTTCTGTTGATTGTTTAAAAGCTGTTTACATCTTTTGTCGCTAACAAGGTCATTTTTATGCTTTCAATATCTATGGTGTCTAGACATCTGCATAGCCATCAAAGCGTTGACCCAGATAAGTTGTAATGTAAATAAAATTTCCTTTCGGTTTTGAATTAATCTTATGTCATGATGAATTATTCGAAGCTTGAGAAAGTGTTTTTGAAGGGGAAAGTCTCTGCTCTTTTGTCAGAAGGAAAGTCCAAAAGGCTAGTCAACCGAACAGTAGGCTTCCTAAAGACCACCTTCCGCATGTGGAAAACTAATATTTTCTCATTTTCCAGAAAAGTTGCATCCGTTTGGAAAAGGAAGACAAGTTTTTTCGATATAGATTCGATGATTTTTTTCGCTGGGTAAGAAACGATCCTTCTCTGTCTTCAGCCGAGTTGAGGAATTCACTTCGACAGCCGACGGTTTCTGTCATAACAGTGAGACGTCGCCTGAAAATTGAGCGCTTCAAAATCCATGAGAAACCGTCAGGAATCGAATTGATTGCCAACCACAAGAGCTTGAGGCTGAAGTGGGCGATGAAACATTGCCATTGGCGTTCTCAATGGAATCGAGTTGTTTTGAGTGACGAAGCTATACTGTCTGTCTCAGAGGTCGCGATAGCCGTTTGAGAGTTTGGATAAAGTCAGGTGACGCAATTTCTAATCATTTGACATTGTCTGTAAATCAAGGAGGTGGAAGATTGTTGTTTTGGGCTGCGATATGCATGAATGGCCGAACTCAACTCCATATCCATATGGATAACATGAATTCAGATGGATATGTGAATGTTTTGCAAAGGCACATTCTTCTATTGTCCTCCCAATTGGGTGATCCTTCCTTCGACTGGATTTGCATGGACGACAACGCCACTGTTCACAGGAGTTATGAAACAGATTCATTTGAAGCTCACGCCGGCATGTGAACTTAGAAATGGCCCACTTGCTCATCAGACCTCAATCCACTTGAAAATGTCTGGCGTCTACAGTATAGACAACCTACACGTACATCAGTAACTGATGTGTGGTGTGAAGCGATCAATTATTCCTGGAGATGGTCTTTCTAGACTTGAAGCTTTGTTGGCTTCAGTTAGCTTGACAGGGTCACATTAGCAAGAGTGGGATAGTTTAGATCAAGAAGTAATCAACCGCCTTATCAAAAGCATGCCTTCCCGGATTCAACAAGTGAATGAACTTTTTGGTGAGGTTACGAAATATTAGTGAGTCATGGAAAATTTTATTTTAACCTCATTTATCTGCCAAGTTTATATCTGTAATTGACAAAATTTCATTAAATTCCACTTTTTATGATGACTTCAACTTTACTCATTGGCTTGAAAAGAAATCAAAATCATGACAACATCAAAAATATCAGTAACAACATCAGTACTTCTACTTCCCGATTAAAAATATGAAAACAACTGAAGGCGCTTTTGCTAGGAAAGAATAGAAACATGCAAAAGCTGCAGCATCTTATCATATTGTATATACCATTTAAAAGATGAAAAGATGTCTTATGCCTTATTGTTGAGCAAGCATAATATTTAGATAAAGTAACACGAATTTCACATTAGCACGATTGAGTAGGTATATGGTACGTTGAGTGTCAACTCAAAAAATGTTAGTGTGCAGTGAAAAATTATATATAAAAAGATTCAGTTGTCACAAAGATCATGTTCCATGTACAATGGCGGAAAAAGTCTGAAGCCAGTGAATTTTCTTAACTAAAATTTTGTTGTCTTATCTTTTGTACTATTTTCATATTTATCTATATATTTATGTATCATCCGTTGTCAATGGATTAAAAGCAAGTGCTATTGAACAACATATCATCTTATATTTCATAAAAACAAAAGAATCGTTCGGAGAATGTAGTGAGTACTTGGTTGGGCCGCCCTTGGTTTCAATAACAGCCTGACAACGACGCCTCATGGACTGGACCAATGTGCTACAACGATCGACCGTGATATTGCTCCATGCTTCACTCACCACCCGAAACAGTTCTTCTTTATTATAGGGGCACTGACTTTTGACCGGGGAGTCCACCACTTGCCAAAGATGCTCAATCGGGTTGAGGTCCGGTCTGAAGCCACCCTTAATTTTGACTGACTTTCAGTGATAGATGCCCGCTCTGATTGCTATGGTATTGATTCTGCGGCTGTCAGTGTAAGTAAATTCAATCTTTCATGTGCATAAACATCCTACTAAATGAATGAGCTAAGAAATTTGCACAATGATTGTGATAGACATTCAAATTTTTTAATTCAAACGATTCTATTGTTAGTAAGAAATTAACCTCATTTTCATCATCATGAATGCCGAGTTGACAATGGAACAGGGCGCTGTCATCCTTGACCGCATCAATTCGGGACAGTCGCAACGACAAGTGGCTGCAGCTCTTGGGTTAGTCGAGGAGCAGTTGAGAAGGCTATCTCAATCCATCGCACCACCGGTGATTGCAAGTCACGTCCTCGGAGTAGCAGACTTCGAGCAACTACTGACCGAGATGACCGAGTGCTTGTTCGGATGAGTCTGAACGACCGGCGGTTAACGGCTCCCGATATCCGGAAATCTCTGTCCAGCGATTACGGCGTCGATATCACCACGCGCACTGTCCAGAATCGACTAATGGAAGTCGGTCTGTATGGGCGAGTCGCTCGCCAAAAGCCCCTGATCTCCGGCAAGAACCGTACTGCCCGACTGACCTGGGCCAGAGAGCATCTTAGCTGGAGCGACCAACAATGGGAGCGCGTGTTGTAGTCGGACGAATCCAAGTTCAACCTGTTTGGCAATGATGGACAAGTAATTGTTCGTCGTCGCGCTGGTGAAGAAATGAACCCTGCCTGTCTCGTGCCGACCGTGAAGCACGGAGGTGGCAGCATCAAGGTATAAGCTAGCATGTCGGCACTCGGACCAGGCCCTATCCGGCTGGTGGACGGCGTAATGGACCAATAACAATATCGAAATATACTGGAAGAGACCATGCTACCAGTTGCGCAAGCCATGTTTGCCAATGACCAATGGATCTTTCAGCATGACAATGATCCAAAACACACGGCCAGGTCAGTCAAGCAATGGATCAATGACCAGAGTTTTCAGTGTCTTTGGTGGCCGGCCCAGTCACCGGACCTCAACCCGATTGAGCATCTTTGGCAAGTGGTGGACTCCCCGGTCAAAAGTCAGTGCCCCTATAATAAAGAAGAACTGTTTCGGGTGGTGAGTGAAGCATGGAGCAATATCACGGTCGATCGTTGTAGCACATTGGTCCAGTCCATGAGGCGTCGTTGTCAGGCTGTTATTGAAACCAAGGGCGGCCAACCAAGTACTCACTACATTCTCCGAACGATTCTTTTGTATTTTATGAAATATAAGATGATATGTTGTTCAATAGCACTTGCTTTTAATCCATTGACAACTGATGATACATAAATATATAGATAAATATGAAAATAGTACAAAAGATGAGACAACAAAATTTTAGTTAAGAAAATTCACTGGCTTCAGACTTTTTCCGCCATTGTACATAAACAAATATTTGCTTCACTTTTAGAGAGCTACATTTTTGCAATTTATTCCTGTGTTCACATTCTAGCAATTTCATACTTAATATTTAAGCAATATGAATAAGCTTATGAGACATCAAATAAATGAGAATTCACTGCTAAGAAACTCCATCAAAAGGAAATTTCAATACAGCATTACAATTTAAGTCTTCATACAAGCATTGAAAAATTATTCTGCTTCTTAGCTCAATTTTCGAGTTTGTTAGCTGAGCAAATTTCTTCGAACAGACTAAATGGATCTGTCAATATAGAACACTTGTCTAAATACCAACTAACTGAATGCAGTCTTTGGAAAAAAATTAAAATCATTGTTTAGATTTGATTTTTGAATGGCTAGAACTACAGTGCTCTGTGATAATTCAATTTTATACAAGGATTAATTCAATTTTCTTTGGCATGATTTTTCTAATTCACTGAATTAAGTTTTATTTTTTATTTGAATACTATTGTTCATCATGTTGCGGACCTTTTTATGTGTATATGTTGCAGGGATGCGGAGTCCTATCATTTTGATAGGACTCCGGCTTTTAATAGGACTCCGACTCCGGATGGCAAGTATATAAAGCCTAGTTTTTCAAATAAGCTGGTAACCTACATCATAGATCATTATAGGCTTACCTGAACCTATTTCCAGAGATCATTGTTGCACCAATTATCAATCATTTTCGATGAAAGTTTATCAAATGTAGCTTGAAGTTGCATGTATGCGACTCGGCTCCTCCCATCTTGTTAATGTGTGCTGCACACGGCGATTCTCCAGTCTCTGCTAGGCAGAAAAATCCCGCATCCTTCTCCAAAAAATATGAGTACACTTTCGATTTTAATATAAGCTTTGGAGGAGAAATCACACACGATCACGAATAGCGTGAGGGTAGGAGGTAATAATGTTCTCAAACAAACTAGTATTTTGTTTTTGTCTCTGAAGCGTGATCGAAACTAGGAAGGCTTGTCTTCTCTACTAAATCACTGAGTGAAAAGACAATCCTTTTTTCACTATCACGGTTCTTTCCCTCAACTTTTACAAGCTTTGCATGCAGCAGTGTCTCTGTACTTTTATTTGAAGGAGAAAGTTGACATCAAGACAGTGACAGCTAAACACGAGGGTAAATAATTTGTTTGTGTCATATTTCGGGTCTAGGTATAGGCCGGAGTCTATCATATGATAGGACTCCGACTCCGCATCCCTGATATGTTGAGGTTGATTATGATCATTGCCGTCAATTATGATCTTTTAGTCTTTCAGTGTCAAGTTATTTGCGACACTCAAGCGTAAGAAAGTACCCCTATTGGTGAGACTAATTTTAAAAAGTGCTGCCTCTCCAAATAGGTAATCTGCATCAGTGGCGTATTTAGGCTGATGCACGTGGTGTGACTGCACTGCAGCACGTGAAACATTAGAGTTATCAAGAAAATAATTATTCAATCATGTCTCAAGTGATTATAGTTATACTCTTCTTTCGGAATTATGAAATTTGTGCAATTTCTTTTCGATTAGGATGCATTTTGAAGGCTTGCTGTGATCTCCCTGCCATCTCACGCACCGCAGCTAGACAACTCATTCCTGAGTTCTCATTGGATGATATCATCGCCAAGAGATTCTTAGCTTGAGCGCTGTATGGGTGAGAGAAGCATTGTGAGCTGCGCTTGGGAAAATTATTAGCCGATCGAAGCAATCGTTTTTTCATCTAATGTTCTCCGTATTCGGTTAAGTGTAGTTGTGTGCATTTGGCTGGCTGAACTCTGAGTTAGACATTGGAGTGCTTAGATCGCATAATGTGATTGTGAATGCAAATTTTGTAAAGGTTGACATTAACAAAAGACTGGATTAACTGCTATTATGATTTCCGAGAAATAGTCGACTTTTCAAGAAAGAGAGAGTGGCATTTTTCTGCAGAGTATCCGTTCTTTCCAACTGTCCCCAATATAAAAATCTAATCGAAGCTGCATCAGTCATCCCAGCAACTTCGGTTGTCTGTGAGCGCACATTTTGCAATTGAAGCGTATTAATACATTTTTGAGAACGTTCATGAACCAAGAGCGCCTCAATGACCGAGCAATTTTGAGCATTGAAAGGAAGTTAACAAAAAGTGTTGATTGTAATTTTGATTTTAAATGACTTCATGAAGTTGAAGCCAAGGAAATTGTGAAAAAAGTGTGGTTGCACAAAGCTTATTGTATTTTTTACATTACATAGAAATCTTCATATGCCGAAGAAACTTGTTTTATTTCTATTGATCTTGTATCCTGTATGACATCTTGTTTCCTCTGTGAATTTAGTATGACAACACAATATTATTCACATGCATTTGCCGTTTAAGCTAAATAGACATTTGCTACAAAATTTATATAAAAGGTTTCAGGCATTGTTGACGTTATCTGCTTAACAGAAATCAGCAGCCATGCATGTTTGTTTTATTACATTATCTCTTATTGCCCGTCATATTGATACGCCTTAGATCATGAAAATAAATCATAATAGTGCGAATGAAATAGGCTATGTATACAATATACATTTACGTGCAAATTTGACAATGCTTAACAGCAGTAGCTGATGATATTCCTGGATACGCCACTGATCTACATCTCGAGGGATTTGTAAAATACTCTTCTTTTTTTATTGCTTTCATGATCAGTCAATTCAGTGCTAATTTTTGCGAAACAGTGAAAATTACAAATCTCACATATGGATCTACGTAGCGGCAAGAGTTCATTTCATAAAATCGAGACTGCATTCCCATCAGGGTTTTAAGTAATACTGAATTGTTATTCTACATAATAGGCCTATGCTTGATCTACGATTAACACCAGTGTTAATAATTCAGTGATAGCAGGTACCATTTCTTTAAGTGAACTGTTGTTGTTATCTATACTGCATTTGAGATGTGCATTTTTTCTGTTTTAGAGAAATTTTCAAGGGATTTATTATCATGTGATAGCAATACAGAAGAAAAGATAGTATTTTTGCGAATATGAGCGTATATAGCGTAAAATCGAATATTGCAAAAGCCTTGGGAATTATTACTGTGAAAAAGTTGTAGTATTTTTTTAATTTCACTATGAAAAATTATCCAATTACTTGAAATCATGTACCCACAATTAATCATGGACTAGCCTATAGTAAGCCTCTATGCCATTGCTTAGGGCAATTGGCTCCAAAGTTTAACAACAACCCAGTATACGTGTCCTCTCGAAACGCACTAGTCTCTACAGTATTCGACATATGCTAGTATCTAAAAAAGAAATACTTGAGCCTCCTACTTCAGAGGTAAATTCCAAATTCGGATGCTGTTGATTTAGAAATTGCCAAAACTTATTTATTTTGCCTAAATTATCAAAAATGCATATGAAGTCATCTACTTATCTATAATAAAAGATGGGACTGCAGTCCACTTCAAACCAATTCCGTTCCAGTTTAAAGTGGACTGTAGTTGGAATGTGGAGCGCACGGACAATATGAAGAGGGTTTCGCATTATTTGTATCATAATTTGCACATAGAATCTCAAAAGGAATCTTTCTCATCCATACCTTTTACATTTTGAAAGAAGAATATTGAAAAAAGAATCACGAAACAAAACAAAAGTAAGTAAAATTTGTGGTGATTGTTCGTAGCAGATCTAGCCTATACAAAGTAGTTTTTGATTTTGATGCAACCTCTCTTGTGACTTCTTTTCAAAATCCAACGGCTATTAGAATAGAATAGAAAGCGTGTATATTTTCAGGTAAGAATCATTTAATACATTATGATGCAGGATGCTCAGGTTTTTCAAAGAAAAGAAAAATGAACAATCAAGAAAAAGTATTACATAATTTACATACATGCATTTCGAGACCTTATGTAAAGCATAGAGTAAGTATGTAGGTAGAGTGTCGACTCAAACAAGTATCTGTATAGAGTGAAAATTTTTATATAAAGAGATTCAGTCATTTGCGGAGATTATGTTCCTGCGGTCCAAAAAATTATTTGATCAGTTTTGAAAAAGCTAAATTTTTGTCAATTTATGTACTACTGCCATGACGCCCCTTTATAAGCAGTATGAAACAAGTTCGACATTAAAATGAATGAATATTTGCTAACAAGCATCATAACTAAGCGGAAACTATCCTGATGATCGAGGAAATCTAATGAACGGCATCATAATGAAAGTCTTCATGAAAAAGTCAAGATCTTAGGAATCTCTAAGCAATGTATAGAAATAAGTCCATTCAGAGTATTCAGTTGGAGACTTACGAGATCGCAGCAGACGATTTCGCTTTTGCCACCGAACACATTATTCTGGATTGCGCATCTTTTTAATATCGGTAACTTCATAACATCAGCAACAGATTTCTGGATGTAACTGGTTTGAGAACCTTCGTCTATCAAGATATTTACTTGACACTCTGGGTTGTCAGCGAAAATAGTAAATTTATATTTAGGTGAAAAAATGATAGATTTAATTTTCAGCATAACTACTGGAGGATCACGGGAAACATCTTGTTGTTGATTTGTGAAGCAAGCGACAGAATCTCATTTTCGGAATCATTGCTAACTTTGGTGAATTCACTGCGTACTTGTGTGATGAGGGAAAATGCATCGGTCTCGGAATCATGATAAAACTTTGAGTTGACGCCAGCAGATACGATGAAATATCATGACACAGTTTGTGTGAAAACTTATGATTCTTTATGTCTGAGATACTTTTCGTTTGTATGTGAAATAGCTTTGGCGTTCTCATCAAACGATGAATGAAGCGGTGTATGGTGGGCCGTGGAACATTTTGAGCATCTTCCTTTAGACCAGCGGTTTTCAACCTTAGGTACGCGTACCCCTGGGGGTACGTGCCCCTTCTGTATGGGGGTACGCGTCTTGAAATTAAGAATTCAAATATTTACTAAGCATACAGCTGAAGGATGTGAAAAACAGGCATAAGCATTCGTAATTTAGCTGTAATACTCAACTCTGCTGTGAGTGTGACTGTACAGTGTACACTGATGTTTTCAACTTACAAGCTGCACAGCATGACATGGTCGAATTCACGGTCTATCCACGATTGGTCGACGCGCTTTCAGTGAACGCATCGATTGCCAACTGAAACGCATGCTTGAATGCTGACACAGTAACGCACGCGACACTGTCGATGGATAGGGGAACGTGGGATGTAGCTATGTTACGCTAACACACTACGTCACAGGAATGAGAAATAGACAGATGAGATTTCGGGTTGGTAGTTGATACTGAATTGTCTTAAGGTACTGCGAGTTCAAGAGTGATTGACTTACTTCATTGCTGTGAGGTCTCCTGTTGTTAATTAGAGACTACCGGAATCTTCTATAGAACCTATTCTAATAGGCATATTCTAACTATGCCTGGTGCAAACAGACGAAAACGTGACAGGGATCGAGTAGGGTTTACAATCTCGAGCCGTTTTCTCAATCCCGGGATTTTCGAGACTGGCTAATCGCAATCCCGGGATCCCGGGATCTCGATCGAGATTTATATATACTGTATATGTTTTTAATCATTAAGCTTCAAGAAATATTTCAAAAGACGATACGTGCTTGTAAAATGTATATCTTTCAACGTGAACTAAACAAACACCATCTTCACAATCATGAAATGACAAGTAAAATGAAGTCTATTTTGTTAAATTTGATGTAATATTAGCTGAGCTATCGCCAATTTTGTGTTTCGAAGACTTTCTGTCAACGGTACTCATTTATCAGTTGAGCATACATTCACTTAGAGAACAAATGCATTTTTTGATATAACTTCTAACCACTGGGTCGATTTTGATGAACGAAACGTTGTCTTCATCACAACAAAGATGAATACAACTGCAATGTATTTTGTCGATAACCAATGATTTTTTTCAAATTGTCTTTCACCGTCAATTAATCACCGAGACACAATTCGTTGTCGATGTGTGAAAACCAACACAGCGCAGCTGCAGTAGCAGTCCGGTGACCTGTCAATAGAGCGAATTCGGGAGACTCACTGGGTTGAATGACGGTTTCTTCGACGGTTTTTCCCTAAAAGACCGCAAACCGCAAACCTAGCTCTGTCTGAACGAGCCTTGAACGGGCCTTTAGTCGTTATTTTAAATCGTTGTGATTTGTCTTTCAGCTATTAATTTACGAAGTATTTTCAGTTTACAGAAGCAATACTAATAGCAGTGTCACAACACTGTTTATTAAGCGTCTGAACGGTTTGTGTCACGGCATTGATTTAGCCCAGATTTCGCGCTGCTCCTCGGCACTAATGTCACGACACTGGTGTCATCGTGTGAACGAGGCTTAACCAGCTGGCTCGGCAAATACAGCACATTGGCAATTTATCAAACTTGGAACATAAAAAATTTAGATGCATTTTCAAAAAAGCCATTGACTCTCTTAACTATGTCACTTAGAAGGAACTCAGGGCCAATCTTTCAAATATCTCGAAATACCTCGAGATCTCGAAGACGTAATCCCGGGGTTTTTAATCTCGGAAATAGGGTCGAGATCCCGGGAGCTTAAAATCGAAGCTTAAAACATTCAAGTATGTCGACACCGAAAATAAGTAGATTCTTTTGTCCGCAACCGTCTCCATCATCTCGTGCCTCAACTGAAGTGCCTTCGGAATCTATTCGACTACATGTGCCAGAATCATCGCCATCATCTCATGCCTCAACTGAGTTGTTTGCTGCGCCTTTAGAGGTTTCCTCCGTTTCTTCAAGTGTTGTGGTTAATGAAGAAGTTTCCACGAAAATCCGACAGTACAGTGACCGCTACATCGAATTTGATTTCACATCAATCCTACACAACGGCTTTGAATGCCCTCAGTGTGTTGTGTGCGCGAAAGTTTTGTCACGCCATAGTATGAAGCCAAGTCTTTTGAAAAGACATTTGAGTGGATGCCACCCTGAGTTGACAAAGAAAGACAGTGACTATTTCAGACATATGCTTAAGTCATTAATGGCATTGCGTCTTGATGAGTCCGGAACGTTCGTTAAAGGGAATGAAGTAGCAGTGGAAACTTCATATAAAGTAGCGTTACGCATCGCAAAGGAAAAGAAGCCCATACGATCGGTGAGAGATTGATATTACCGTGTTGTAAGATATCATAGAAACAATGAATAGGAGATAAGTATGTCGCTAAACTTGCACCACTGTCCCTTTCTGACAATACTATCAAACGTCGCATTGATGACATAGCAGATGACATAAAATCGCAAGTCATATAGTGAAATAAAGCATTCCTGCATTTGATTTTTTCGGCCAATACAGTTGGATGAGATCAACTGATATCAAAAGTAATTCTCAGTTGAGATGGTATTTGTAAAGTACATGACAGATTGTCTTTTAAAAAGAGGAATTTCTGTTCTGTCGTCCACTTAATACGACTACGTACATCAGAGGACATTTTCAGAGAAGTTGATAACGTTCTTTCGTGAATCCGGGTTTAGACTGGTCAAAATTATGCGCAGTAACAACGGATGGAGCTCCTGCCATGCTTGGTAGAAATTCAGGGTTTGAAGCTAGAGTCAAAGCTGTCAGCTCATCGTGCGTTGCTCTTCATTGTATGATTCACCGGTATGCCGTAGCCTCGAAAACGTTGCCACCTGATATGCATATCGTACTCAAGGACGTGATAGCAATGGTAAATTATGTCAAACGAAGTGCCACGAACACACGCCTATTCCGCGTTCTTTGTCAAGAGCTGTCCGCAGAACACAAAAACCTTCTCTACTACACACAAGTACGATGGCTGTCAGCCGGAAACATGCTGAATCGAATGCTACATTTAGCAGAAGAATTGCTCCTTTTCTTTCAACAACAAGGTGACACTCGAACTGCATGCAGCTTTCGTGGATAGGTTGAACGACAGAACATGGATGCTACGACTGAGCTATATGTCAGATATATTTGGGAGAATTAATATTGTGAACCGATCCATGCAAGGTGGTAGTGCAACTGTTTTGGATTTCATGAATTTGATTGCAGCATTTCTAGCCAAGCTGAAATTATGGGAAACAAATGCTAGTGAGAACAACTTCGCAATGTTTAATTGTTTCTACGTGCATGCTCAACAGTCCTCGGTGGAAGAAGTTATGTCGGTGCAAGAAGATATTTGTATTCACTTACAGTCACTTCACAGCGAGGTTTCTTCTTACCTTCCACAAATTGATGACATTACGCTGAGAATCGCCAGAAACCCTTTCACGATTGAACCACAGTTATGTCCCCATACGTACCAAGAGGAACTCATCGATCTTCAAAATGACTCATTTACAAAAGAATTTTTTGAAACTAGTGCTACATTATCTGATTTCTTTCTGGTGTAAAGTGTCGGAAGAAATACGCTCGTGTCGCATTTCTAGTTATTAAGAAATTATTGATGTTTCCATCAACCTACCTTTGCGAGTCAGGATTCAGTTCAATGGTTAGCTTAATGAGCAAGTATAGAACTCGCTTTAACATAGAAAGCGATTTGCGTGTATGCCTTTCAAAGACAGAACCAAATATACAAGTAGCTGACATCTTCGAAGCAGCCCCACCCTTCTCATTGACTTTATTGTGAACTTTGATTGAACAATTGGCCTCAGATTGTTAGATAAACATCCTTTGTATTCAAAAGAAAAAAAGTAATATTTAGAAAGAGCTGATTATCCATGAGTTATTAGTTTAGTTATTTTTCAGTAGATAAATGCAACGGTAATCATTATACCTACCATGGATTACTGAGGCGTCAATAAGTTGTATACAAATTCCTTAATATCGAGAAAAATTGAAAATTCGTTCACTCGATAGGCACCGTTAGATTGAAATTCCTGCATAAAAAGACTTTGCTGACCAAAGTATCTTAAGAATGTTTGGAAACTATACGTGTATGATAGGCCTAAATCTCATTCGAAATTGAAGTTAAGGTCAGAAAAAGAGGAGGAGATCCACGCTGTCCATCCTAGACTAACGGGCTTATGTGGGCCATACACGAGAAGTGAAGTGAAATGGTAATAAAGAATGCTGAGATTCAGTATTTCGTACTATGCTAGGTATTTCGAAATATCTGCACAATTTCTAGGCATCTAGATTTTCATGTTTATTTTGTTGAAGTAAGTGTTACGTGTCCCACATCTGTCGGTAGAGTGCGGTGTCCCACATTTTTTGGTAGAAGGGATACGCCCCCACAGTTTTTGGTAGAAGGGTACGCGCCCCTGAAAAGGTTGAAAACCCCTG
>CAJQUW010016341.1:0-42500 GCA_907163375.1 Prostheceraeus crozeri
CAACTCTTTCACAACACGCCTCATACGGATATTCTCATCCGCCACCTCCTTACATTTCACCTCCTTCATTTTCAGCTCACTCAACTCGACCAACGTTCTCTCATTCACCTTCTTCAAACTTTCATATCGATCAACCAACAAAGCATGTGCCGCTTGCTGCGACACATGCTTCTTCTCCATATCCTCATCCCACCGCGCCGACTGCTTCCGTAACCCACCACCCTTCACTATTGGGGAAGATGAGCTCTGCGGGGGTCGGTAATAACAATATTCGATACCTCCGACGAAGAAGAGCTCAACTTCCTCACACGCTTCCTCACTCGCTCCCTATCCAAATCCACATCATCCTCATCATCACTCTCAAACACTCTCTTCCGCCACTTCTCAGCCTTCAAACTGGCCACAGCATTCTCTACCTCATTCTCCACAGCATTCTCACTAGCATTCTCAACAACATTCCCACTAGCATTCTCAGCAACATTCTTGGCCTCTTTCTCTTTCCCCAACATTCGCTCCTTCTCAGCATTCATCAACTCCACAAATCTCAAATTGGTCACCAACCCTCCTGTACACTCACCATGCCTCAGATAGAAGTCGGCTTCCTGCCCAACAACCAACAGCACCCTACACTTCACACAGGCAACCCTACTCAGGATAACCATGTGGTCGGCCCCTGCCTTCTTTATGTGGTCCTTGAGACCGTCTCGGCGGTTGATTCGACCGCACACACACATTTTGATGCGAAACTTTTTGTTTTTATCGTTGTTTACCATGGTTAACTGTAAGGTAATGAAATTAGTATAAGTTTTGAATAATGTAGTATACAGCCTAAAGCATAACACTTAGTGAGGAATGATAGATTTGAGTGTAGTGAGTGGCACTCGATCCCGTCGACAGCCCAAAGGCCTTGTACTGATCACTAGGGAAGTGAGAGATCTTCCCCGATACCCGCTATTTACAGCTGAAGACATCATTGTCACTGCCCCGAAGTGGTAACAGCAACGCCGAGCCAAAGGTAGTGATCAGTAGCTGGGATCTAACCCCTCAAAGCTGCCTTAGACTAAGTTAAATTTCAAATCTGATAACAGATTTGAATGTAGCATACGGCCTAAAACATAATGTCATCATTCAACACTTATTTGACATTCAACATTCAACATTCAACTTAGTCAACATTCAACATAATGTCAACACTTAGTGAGGAATGATAGATTTGAGTGTAGTGAGTGGCACTCGATCCCGTCGACAGCCCGAAGGCCTTGTACTGATCACTAGGGAAGTGAGAGATCTTCCCCGATACCCGCTATTTACAGCTTAAGACATCATTGTCACTGCCTCGAAGTGGTAACAGCAACGCCGAGTCAAAGGTAGTGATCAGTAGCTGGGATCTAACCCCTCAAATCTGCCTTAGACTTAGTTAAATTTCAAATCTGATAGCAGATTTGAACTCAGCATACTTGAAAACCTTAGACTACATGTTAAACCTTTGAAAAACTGAAAATTAAGAATTTTTAAAAAATTCCGCATTTTACTACTCATACTACTTTTAAAAAATTTTATCAGTAGTAAAGACACTATCAAACTCTATCACACAAACTTTGAAGTAAGAAGATAGCTTGCCTACTTCAAAAGATAGAGTCCTTTGAAACACCCGATATCGGGAGCTCAGAGCGACGACCGTCGCTTACCTCGTCTTTCGATGAAGTGATCAGACTTACGTTGCCGGGGGTTTATATATGCTCAGAAGAAAACTTAAAATGGCTCTATCTCCGAAAGTATTCATCGTAGCGACATGCGGTTTATTGCAAACGATTTGTCTCATCATTCTCTATCATATGACACCTGAACCATTCTCATGTGACCACGGGAAATGGGTGGGTCAGCACATGGCCATGTAACATGCCACAAGTGAAAAAATTCCTAAGTGTGGGAGCTCCAATGTGGTGAAAATTTTGAAAAATTTTAAACTTCCGAATTTCAATCTGGGACCCTTACCAAAACTTTTTTCATCACTTTTCAATGACCCCCCTCCCCCCTACCGTGCGGAGAAATTTGATGAAAAATGTTTTGGTAAAGGTCCCTGGTCGAAATGCGACACTTTGGGAAAATTTTCAAAATTTTGTCCATACAAAGTCACTCTGACACTTAGGATTTTTTTGTCAAATCTGAGGTTTGACCTAAAATCTTGTAACAGCTCTAACTTTTGAACGGCTGATCGGATTGACTCGCAACAAAAATGTCATTGAGCAGTTTTTTCTCCTCTTTCAAATGAGTATCTATAAGACAAAATCCATCCACTAGAACCAAAATTAGAAGATCGCTGCCGAGGGGGGGGGGGTCGGTGAAATTTGATGAAACAAACTTTGGTCAGGGTCCCAGGTCGAAATTCGACACTTTGGAAAAAAATTTTTCCCATACAAAGTCACTCTGACACTTAGGATTTTTTCAGGTGAGGTCCGACGTGAAATCTTGTAACAGCTCTAACTTTTGAACGGCTGATCCGATTGACTCGCAACAAAAATGTCATTGAGCAGTTTTTTCTCCTCTTTCAAATGAGTATCTATAAGACAAAATCCATCCACTAGAACCAAAATTAGAAGATCGCTGCCGAGGGGGGGTCGGTGAAATTTGATGAAACAAACTTTGGTCAGGGTCCCAGGTCGAAATTCGACACTTTGGAAAAAAATTTTTCCCATACAAAGTCACTCTGACACTTATGATTTTTTCAGGTGAGGTCCGACGTGAAATCTTGTAACAGCTCTAATTTTTGAACGGCTGATCCGATTGACTCGCAACAAAAATGTCATTGAGCAGTTTTTTCTCCTCTTTCAAATGAGCATCTATAAGACAAAATCCATCCACTAGAACCAAAATTAGAAGATCGCTGCCGAGGGGGGGTCGGAAAAATTTTGTTAACCCAACTTCGAGAAACACGATGGGAGTGGTCTCGCACCGAAATTCCACCATTCCAACCTGGCCTGCACACCACGCCAACCTGGAGAGCGCACCACGAACAACCTCTGGCAACGCCGTCGTTCCAGAGGGGGGAGTCGGACTCGAAGCAACCAGGAGGCGGACTAGGGCCGACGCCCTAGTCTGACAGGAGGGGGGAGGTCGGTCGATGGCGGCCATCTTCCGCGGTCCAGTGGTGTAGATTTACTTACTACTAATGTGGAGCTAAGGTGGACAAGTACGGGACTCATGGCTTAAGTTGTCGGTTTAATGCAAGACGCTTGGCACTACACCACGAGGCGAACGATATCATCAGAAGAGCATTGGTCTCCGCCGGGATCCCCGCTGTCCTCGAACCTGTGGGACTGAGCCGGGAGGACGGCAAGCGCCCAGATGGGGGCTACACTGATCCCATGGAGCCGCGGTCGCCCATTGGTGTGGGATTTTACGTGTTTTGACACGCTCGCTGACAGCAACATTCAGCTCTCATGTCAAGGCATCGGAAGAGTGGCAACGTACGCTGAAACGAAGAAGAGAAGGAAGTACGAATGCTTGAGTCACTCCAATATATTCTGTCCTGTGGCAATCGAAACATTTGGAGCATGGGGGAATGGATGCAAGGGCACTGATCGGAATATTTGGGAGGAGGATTCAAGAGACGAACGGCGACCCTCGATCCACTGCCTTCTTGAAGCAAAGACTTAGTCTCGCCATCCAAAGAGGAAACGTGATCAGTGTGACTTCCTGCTTCACCGCATCCAAAGAACTATC
This sequence comes from Prostheceraeus crozeri, assembly GCA_907163375.1. Taxonomy (NCBI): domain Eukaryota; kingdom Metazoa; phylum Platyhelminthes; order Polycladida; family Euryleptidae; genus Prostheceraeus; species Prostheceraeus crozeri. The sequence goes on from CAJQUW010016341.1 coordinate 3,724, forward strand.
CGAAGTGAATTACTTGTAAAGTTTTCTTCTAGTGTCTAGTCCTTTGTATGCTATGTTTCCTTTTTATCGTTGTATTTTCTTCTTGTCTATTTACGAATCAAATATAAAACCAAGAAATAGAGAATCCCCAGGGATTGATGAAGTGGATGGATCTATTGATGAAAAGAATACACATGATCGTGATCAAATAGTTCGTATGTCTGCCGAAATCGGTTGTTCTCTAGATGCAGAATGCATTGTTAGCCTTCGTCGTGTTGGTCACATTGGATCGAATCGTCCAAGACTCCTTTCTCTTGATCTAAGTAATCAGTCTGTTAAAAATAAACTGTTGCAGAACTCCAAATTATTGCGATCCACAACTAATTTTAAGAACACTTACGTGAATCCTGACAGAGCTACATCCCAACGCATTGAATTCAAAAGTCTCAGAAATGAGCTGCATCACCGAAGGGCAAATGGCGAGGATGTTGTGATAGTAAAGAATCGTGTTGTTCTCCGTCAAAATTTGTCATCGCGAAATTTTCATTGAGGGATTTTAGTTTTCAAAGAAGTGTTCACTGCAACACTTTTGAATGCAAGATCTCTTTATCCCAAATTTGATGAGTTCTGTGCCTTAGTATCATCTTTGCAACCAGGATTTGCTCTAATTACAGAGTCATGGTTATATTCCAATATCTCTGATGATATTATATGTGTTAATGGATATAATTTATACAGGTGTGACAGGAGGGATCGAGTTGGTGGCGGAGTATGTGCCTACATAAAATCTAACTATCACTGCAAAATGGTGAGTTATCCTTTCCCATCAACAATTGAGCTACTGACATTGAGAATTTCTTCTTTAAGACTGTTTCTCGTTTGTGTCTAGATCCCACTAAATTTGAAAAGTTTAGATCTGCAGAATATTTCTGACTGTCTGGTCAGCATGCTTGATGAGGAATTATTGATTTTCCCGAATACAAATTTTGTGGTCTCTGGTGACTTCAATAATTTTCCTACTCGATTATTTGAGAATCAATTTCCTATGCACAGCTGTGTGAAATCTTCAACCAGAAATACTTCTGTCCTTGATCAAATTTGGATCAACTCAGGTCTACAAGAGGTTTATCAGGAAGATGCTAAAATCGGTCCGCCACTTTGTTCCTCAGATCATAGCTCTGTGGTGTTATTTGGTCAGGGCGCTCGACGAGATTACAGACTAGTAAAGGTTTGGGACTTTCGTCGATCAAATGTTGATGATTTTCTCTTTCTCTTATCAATTACTGATTTCTCGGGCATATATTCGCTTGATAATGTGACTGAAATGTGTGAGGAACTTTATACGATTCTACGGGTTGCACTTTCTTTCATTCCCTCGAATTTTAGAACGCTGTCCAGTAGTGACAAACCGTGGACGACCCCGCTTCTCAAGCATCTGATCAATTTGAGATGGAGTGAATATCGGCAAAGACAATGGCATTTGTATAATCATTATAAGAATAAAGTGTGCGATGAAATAGCAAGGTCCAAGCGCATTTGGACAAACAGGCAGATTACGTCTTCTAAGCACATCTGGAAAGTGGTCAACGAACCTCGCGGAAAAGTCTCATCAAACTGCTATGATACACTTATTTCCAAATTTGGAGGAATTGAATATTTTATTTCCGAGATACAAACTGAATTTGCAAGCAATTATAATTATGGAGCTGACGATGAATTGAAGAATTTCAAAGACGAAAATTGGTACCCAGAATTCTCCTTTCACGATGTTTGGTATGCACTAACTCATTTAAAGAGTTCAAAGTCATCCGGTAGTGATGGAATACCAAACCGTATATTAGAGGAGGGTGCACATTGGTTGGCCGTTTCTTTACAGCGAATTTTTGAAAATTCGGTTCGCAATCAAAAATTTCCATCCTGTTGGAAATTAGCCGACGTCGTTCCTGTCCCGAAATGCAAGAAGCCAGGAATAAAGAATTTTCGTCCAATATCCCTGACGCCCTCAATGAGCAAGATTTTTGAGAAGTTGATATTAAAATCCCTATATTGGCAATTTCACTCACTCTTCGGACCGTACCAGTTTGCTTTCAGACAGTATGGGTCAACCGAAGGCGCTCTAATAAAAATTCATGACAGTATCACCAGATAAATGGATTCACCTGATGTACAGGCTGTTAGACTGACGTGTCTTGATCTGACAAAGGCCTATGACAAAGTCCTACCGAACACTCTAATGAATCGACTTGCTGATGGGAGAGTAAATGGTGGATTCTTGAGATGGCTTGGAAGCTATTTAACAGGCAGAAAGTTTCGTGTCAAATGTAGTGGTGTCTTTGGTTCTACAATAAGTGTGACGTCAGGATTCCCGCAGGGCTCAGTTTTAGGTCCTGTTTTATTTGCTGTTTTCATGGGCTCCCTAACAGTATCGCATATGTCAACTGTAGTTATTTATGCTGATGATGTGAACCTAATTGAACCCATTTCAAATGCAACTATAGATAGTGGTCATTTAAGTTTGCCCCAAGTCAACTCCGCTCGCAGACTGCACTCGTTTTTCCCGTGGCTGTCGATGATAATGAACGAGATAAGTTGACTTCATTTTTTTTTCTTTTTGCAACAAGTTGCTTACGTTGAAGTGTAATGTGCTTGATAATTTTTGACTACTTTTCTCTTCTCTATGTAAATGGCTGATTATCATTTGTGTGAATATACGCTTACTTACTTACTTACTTACTTACTTACTTACTTTACCTTTCAGCTTCATCGAAAGGAAAATATTGACACTCCTTAGCTAAGCTTGCAAAGTGGGGAAAATTCATAATTGAGATAGCGTTAATGACGATAGGTGTCCGTCATACATCTTGTCTAACTGTTGAGTCTCGCTCATCCTAAGAAGACAAGGAAACTGAATTTTTCCAACTGGGAACGATTAGACTGAGGTGTACTTGTCGGATTTCTATGACCAGGTTTGGCGATAGCTGAATTTCCAGGATTTTTTGAGACGCTCCAAGTTTTGAAATTATTTTGTTTTATACAAAAGTAAGTTTAGAGGAACAATTCAGCACGCTTGAATTAAAAGGCAACCGTCCTTTGTGCACCTACCTTAATTTTCGTGCCTTATTGCTTCAAAAAAATTTTTCCATGCTTTTGCTGCTCTGAAATGCTTGCACTGCATATGGGCGCGATCCTTGCCGTATTGTTCCCGCATACTTCTTAGGTAGCTGCCTAAAAAAGCGCTTTCCTATCCACTGTGCCGTGAACGTCGCCCTCAGCATCTCCATTTAGATGCCTTCGTATCTGTTGGCGACTTCCTATCTGATGAGCTTTCTGTTTAGGTGACCCCGTTTCGCAATGCTAATGCCCTGTGATGTCTTAAATATTGGAGTTAAAGGCAGTTGGCGTCTCATTTGCTTTATTGCCCCTCTGCGATCTTTTCTTAGGCGCTTCCATGATCGCGTAATTAAGTGAAACCTATAGGGAATAAAAACACACTAAGACGTACACAGATGATTTAAAATTCACCAGATCCATGTTGGATTCAAGTTTTCTGGAGCGACTTATGGCAAAATATTTTGTGTGCACGAATCGACAACAAAATCAGTCAGAATGTCAGAATTTTGCAAAATTTCTCCACTCTATTCATGTGATGGTGAGAACTTTTCTATACAAAAAATATCAGAAAAACTGACTGCAGTTCAGATATTCACTGGAGAATGTTTGAAAACTTTCTGCGTTTATTGTTGTTATTAAAATTGAATTTGTTAGTAGAAATTGGCTCTCTGATGAAAGTAAGTTTTTTGACATAATAGTTTGGGACAACAGATTTCAAAAGCGCTTCAATTACTAGGGATTAAATTAGTCTAAAAATTGTATTTTGCCATTCGTTTCTGATCCAAAAGATCTCTTGGAAAAGGAATGCCGTGGAAGATGCTTGATGACTTCCTTGTCTTTTTTTATTTCCATGGAATTTATAATCAAGTGAAATTTCCCTTCGAATTCCCAACATCTCATACATTGGACAACTTACACGCATGATGTCATGTGTGGCTTCATTCGAATAATAAATTATTCGAACTGCATGTATGTTTGTACAAGTCGTACTGTACATCTTGATGAAAGAGCATGAAGTTAGTTGTGCCTTCATATAAGATGTTGTCATTAAAATAATTGGATCTGCAAGTATAAGAATCAATAAAATTCAATTTTTTTGAAGAATGATTTCGGACTGCGAGGATATATACTGTAGTTACATATTCCACAAATGAAATTACAAGGTGATATTTTCAAAAAGCAATTCCAAAAAGACATTCGCACCTCTGTGTGTACGCACACGTGTGTAATACGCGCTGAATAATGACATCATTATCTTTCAGATTAAGTATTTTATGCGCTATGCAATCAGACTCACATATAAATATCCTCCGTCTAACTTTTATAACTGAACTACCTGTCTTGATCAAGAAAGTGACTATTTAGGCCTGACTACATTTCCAATCGTTGAATCTTGGTGTTTTGAAGCGACCATTGAGTGGTTTACATTCTCAAAACACAGGCCATTTTGCGGAGATTTCCATCCATATCAATATTTTTCATTCCATGTACATTTCCATGAAATGAAATACGACAACCCTGTCTTGGGCGCTACTGAATAGACTTGAACTAACCTAATGTAACTCAACATTTCAAAATGCAGCAACAACAGGGTTTTCAACCGATAAGAGCGTCCGTTTTAATGCATTTTAAGATTTCTAGTTTCATTGTGTATATGTACCTACATGAACATACACAGATTTTTCGTTTTACTTTAAATGCAAAAATATTCTAGTCTTCGTAATAACTAACCGCTTTTGTAAATTATACTTTGAGTTTGCTTGATGTTAATATACACGTACATGTAAGGTTCAGAGCTCATGAAAGAGATTTTCAATTTCCTCTAGTTTCAATGTGCTTGTTCCCTAAGCTTCAAAATCATAGCCAAATTTGATCACACATTAACGCAGATTTATTGGGTATAGAGAGTCAGATAAACTTGTATATAAATAGTAAGTCACTTTGAATTACATTTTGTTTCGCAAATAGTAAATTAATTTTCTTGTGTCTATTCCTGTCTCGTGTAGCTACCGATCACTCCTTCATTCTAACAATCCTCTGCTGCTGTTGTTGTGGCGCTCAGCTGATGAGGAATTTGATTCAAGGATGGAGAGATAGAAATGAATTGCGGGTCGATATCTATTTCCCTTTACTCTTCGTGCGCTCAGCTCCCTTGCAGACGGTATCGTGGCGCAGTTGAGACTGCAGCATCACGCTGAGACGTCCTGAGCCTGACCCTGTATTATCTTCGACGATCTTGGATCAAACATTTAATCTGTGAATTCATTCTTATCCAATCGGTGAGTTGTTCATACCATGATGAAGGCAAAGTACGCTAATCTAAGTTCTTACAATCCCGTGTTTTGTGAACCTTTGATTTTGTTGTTCTCTCTGACATTGAACTCAGTTTATGACGTAGCTATCTGGCATCAGTTCTCAATGTCCTGCCAGAATCACTGGAATTCGGCCAAGTGAATTGTGTTGTCCTTACTTATATAGACTCGTTGCATGTCGCATAAATGCAATGCAGTGTTTAGATCGAATCCTGATCAGTAAGCATTATTTTTGGTTACACCCTATCAATCTAAGAAGCAGAATATCGAGTAATTGAGTAAAGGGGTTTTGAACTTTCTGTGGGTGTAATCATCATCATTATTAAATTGAAGTGTTACAGGAGTGCGCAACCTGCGGCCTCATGACTCTTCATCTGCGGCCATCGTGACATTTGTTTTACATGATACAAGTGCTACTTTCCTCGACAAGTACAGACGGAGAGTGACAAATAAAAATATAGACGCCAGAATTCGTGTGATGGTTTCACTAGTTAAGCCCTGAATTTCTTTTCTGAAAAGCTAGTCCATAAATCCTTCTCGTTTTATCAGTTTTGCTATGCTGTCGCTTTTTCAAAGCTATTGCCTCGCATGTTGTCATTGCCTTCTACATTTTTGATGAAATCGTAGTGTATGGCTAGAATCCATGTATCAGTTTCATACATGATATTAGCTTATTGCATGTAGCTCGCATGCATAGATGTTTAAAAAATGAAAGTTATTGCAATCATGTTGTTTCAGCCTTACCCTCTCTGTCATTTTTGAAAAATTGCATGCTCATGAGCACGCATGTTCTTCTTTATCTTAGTTCCTTATACCTTTTTAAAAATTTTGCAATGATTCAGCTTCTTAACATAATTTCACAGTTTTTATGTACATCTTGGGTGCAGCGCAATATAAGTGTACTGAATAGATAGATATTGAATTTTCGTAATTAAGATGAAATTGTAAATTACAGTCAATATCCGATATAAGTGCATTTTTCGGACCAGAGCTTTCCCTGATTGTATCGAGTCCACATCATAATGAACTCCATTTATCGAATCCCTTATGAAATCCTGTCTCTACATTAGTGCCTTTCATTACGATATAAAGCAATATGCCACATTCGCGTGACAAAAGTTTATAACATCAAGTAACTTCCAAATACGGTTGCGTTGCTACAGGGTGATTGCAAAAAGAGGACTGATTCATCTTTTACTCCAAAACTCAAGCTTCCAGCACCATATCATTCGAGAAAATGAAAATAGCAACAATTGAAGAAGTCCGATTGATTTATAAAACATGCAAAACTATATATGAGGCAAATATGTCGTTGAGCGTTGCAGCAAATGCTCAAAATGCCCACCATTTACAGCGTGTACAGACATCAACTTCATTGTGGTTTTTGTGCGGGTATATTGACTCATTAATCAATTCTTTAATATCAATGAATTCAGTGAAACTGTGATTAATCAATCAAGGTTTCGATTATCAATGAAAATTCGTTTTACACAGTTTACTTGAAACAATCATTGACACGAGACAATGGACTGCAAAAGTTCAATTAATGCCTGCTGTGTGTGATAGTGTCACTCCTGTCACTGCTAATTCTCCTGTATTCAAGTTTAAACCACGAGCGTGAAGTGTGAGTTTAATCGAGTGATGTAAACGAATTGTCGTCACAGCGTTCATGCAAGCTGACATAATTTCCTCGATACATGAGTTGTGTGACGCATGTATCAGACCATGTGGCCAAAGATTTCCGAAACCGTTTCTTAATTATCGACAGACAAACTTTACTGTTAACCTACCCTATTGTCGTCCATCTCTGTCGTGTTATGTATTATTTTGTATCTCGTTTGTAGTTTTTGTAGGGAATAAGATTTTTATGAGATAATTGATCGTGGCGCGTTTTCTGAATATTCACCATAGACCATCGCAACCCAAAGGATATTCAGAATTTAAGATTGGTCAGATGATCTTTGGACTGTTCATCTTGCCGTTATTTATCTAGGAACAAATTTTACAGACCTCTGTGCTTGAAACTTATTCATTGTGGATCTGATTGCGATTTTGTTGAATATATATATTCCTGTTATAATTTAAGTTGTTTCTTGGAAATCAATCGGTTAAGTGTGGTGATAAATAGCATGCATCACACTTGCAAATTATCGTATTTTGAGTTACAATAACTGTGGGTGCAAGTGAATTACAACACGCTGGATGATGACTTCTTACTCTGCTACTGTGCGACAGTTACAAACATTAAATTGAGACGCGCTTGATCGAACCCGTGTTTATAGCGAATTTTATTACATGACATAAGTTGGGGCCGCTGATGCGTGTTCTTACATCGAATACTGACTATATGTCTAATGTACATTGTGAGTGCATGAAAAGGTGATATACATGTACATGTTGAATTGCATAAAGGTTAGACTTAATTGCAGCCTAAAGGATGAGGTGATACAGACGATTCCGGATATATGGAATTTCTGAGGACCACTTTATTTTCTTCCATATATCCGAAATTCCATATATCCGAAATTGATAATCGACACATAGTTTAAGTAAGTATTAGCATATTTATATCATATGTACTATATACCTAAACATTTACTGCATGCATGTACATGGAATAAATAATCATAAAGAAGGAATAGATAGACCTATATTGGTTTATCTTGATATTCATGGTAGCGCACTTACTACATTTAGCAGTCCTTCAATTAATGGAAATTATGATGAAATTAAGAACCATGAAAAACAAATCGGATCGATAGTAGGGTAATGTAAAATTTTTATAATTTATTTATGAATAGGTCTATATTTGAAAAGGTTTGAACGGGTTCGAATTTTGTCAAAAATTAATTCAATTTTGACAATTGAAAGAAACTAATTTAAGAAAAACTAAAATGATAAAACAGCTCCGAAAAGTGAGTGTTCTATAAAATTTTCACACATTGAAGTACAAATCTAGAGTGGATTGTCTGGCAGCATAAGAACGTTGTTGTGTAACTAGTTTCTCCATACTTCGGACGACTTTATCGTCGAGATCGCGTTGCATCGTGAACAGCTTCTTCAGCTTGTGCTCTTGTTACCAACGGCGCGGCGTCTCCGCAATCATCTTCCTCATTTTCGGAATCGTTATCCGCATCCACATCGATAATGTTGTCCTCTGGAAAGTGGCTCGTTACCAAGTCTGCGTCAAATGTCACCACATCGCCGATATCCAGATCTGGATCGACGATCTCCAACTCCTGTAGACGGTGGCAGTATTCAGATGCTTCGAAGTCGGCTACTTCCTCATTTGTTTGCAGACCCGTTGATGACTGGAAGAAACCGCAGTGGTGAAAACAATTGCGAATAGTTTCAGAAGACACTTTATCGTTCCAAGCTTCTTTCAACATGATCATAGCATCAAGCAAGGTAATCTGGAACTCCTTCATATCCTTTCCAGAATCATACCAATCCAGCATGCGACGCATAAGCATTTTTCGGTAATAATGTTTCATCTATGATAGAATGAATACTGAAGATTGACTTTCTTCACTCGCGCGTTTATGAGGTGGAGAATTCACTTCTACGCAATGAAATGCTTTTTATCAATTACGGATAAGGGAAGAGTTCTCTTTCGATACAGATAATATTATCTGCTCACTTACACACATTTGCCACTGGTCAACCCTCTCCATATCCATCGCCTTTTAATTTCAACTAGTACATTGAAGGGCTAGACCAATCATTCGCGCAGCTGATAACTGTCTCAATAGCTCGATTTAGATGGCTGACAGATGGTCTGTAGGTCAGCTGACGTTACTTTGATGTCAAAAGGATGCCAATTAAGAAATTAAAAAAACAAATTCTTCCAATTTTTCTTCCTTATACGCGAAATTCCATATATCCGGAATTCCCATTATTTTTTTCTGAGGACCGCCAATTTTGCTTCCCTATATCAGAAATTCCTCATATCCGGATTCCATATATCCGGAATCGTCTATTTGGCTGTGATCCTCGCAAATAATAAGGTTGCGCACCGTAGATGTACATGTATTACTTTATGATCGCAGTTATTCAAAGATTCATTTAAGCCAAAGTAATACTAGAAATACGTATTATTTTCGTCTAAAAGTGAAACATTGATCGTGTCATGTGAGACACGATCAAAAGGTAAAACTACCACGACAATGTTCACATCAAAAATTGCGACAAATGATGTCATTATCTCGGATAGATGCCTCTATTATCATACTGCATAACGATGCAGTATGACTGGACTGTACTTTTAAGCAGCTTTCCGCAAACCTGAGATATGATGTCCCATTAATTTCCATAGTGAACATAAGGACATCAAAACTAAAAATGCACTGTGTAGAAAGTAATACCGTTGCAGGCTTGCTTCAATCAATATACGTGCATGCATTTTGATGATATTGAATACAATAATGCAACGCAAAACCATAAATGACGTTGTGAACAAGCTGCAGGTACAAGTTTTCATTTCCCATTTATCCTTTGAAATCATGCATATCTTCGACAAACTGATGAGATATCAATTGAAATTAATGCAATTTTTCACAAAAGTCAGCAAAATGAAGAATCATAACATGCTTTAAATTACTTTCGGTCACGAAGTAAACTTACAGGGATATTCTAAGGTAGGAAGACAATCTTGGAATATTTGCAATCACGTTTGATGAGGCAGATGTACCACACAAACAAAATGGAGATCGAATCACTCAGCACATGTTGCTCATTGTCCGGTGCGTTTTTAAGACTGCATCTCACTGATGTGAATGCATTTTCTAAATGCCCGCCCCTCCAAGGGACAAAATACATGAACACCTTCGTATCGTGTTCTAAACTAAAATAGTAGCAAATCTAGTAGTTTTAGACCTTCAGGAATGAAAAAATGTTCTATACAATAAAAGTTGACAAAGCCTCATTTTATGGCAAGATTCTGAATGAAATTCAGGAGTCCTAATGTTTGAGGAACGCTGCTTTAAAGCAGTGTTTCTCAACCTTTTCTTTGTGAGAGCCCTTTTCATCTCGTAAAACGTCCAGCGCCCCATCAAATTCATCTCGGCATAAGGCCTACACATGGCCAAATTTTGGTTCCTCAATTTCTTGAAATTGTACATTTTATTACCCGGTGTATAAAATGTCAATTTAGAATCATCTTTGAAATACAAGTGTTACATTATTATACTTCAAATCAATGATTTCATTTCACATCGAGAGGTTATTTTCTTAAAAGCCTACGATAAATTACAGAATGACAGCAAGATTCAAGTAGGTAAATTCAATTATACTTCTTTGACTCTATAAAGTTTACATAAACAATTATGTTTACCATATTTCGTCTAATAGACGCCGCCCTTCAAGAAGCGCCGCCCTCCAATAAACGCCGCAGCAGAGCGGTTATTTTTTTAATAAACGCCGCAGCACTTAGAAGTAGAGAAGCTTAAAATAAACGTGCTTCGTCTTACTGTCCCACTTTCGATATGACAATCGTGGACACCTTTGGTCCAATGGTTGAGTCTCGAAAGTGTCACCGGAAGTCGCTCCGAAAGCAAAGAGCGAAAGCTCTCCTTACTCTTTTAATCGTCTTTTCTGTATAGTAAAATATTGTTAAGGCACAAGAAGCCGAAATACTCGTATTTCATTATACAGAATAAAGAAGATTATAACAATGGGGAGTGCTTTCGCTTTTCGCTATTATTTTCGAGCGATAAAAATAACCGCCCGTGTATCGACATCAAACATCATTGGAAGTCGACTATGTCCGCACCGTCCAATTCCCCAGGAAGGGGGTATTGACTTAGAACCATAATATTTTTCATTTTTCAATAATGGGCGAGTGAGTTGAAATCACAAACATATTGCAATAGCGGAGAAGCTGATGATGCGAGGATTCCAATTATTTATTTTCCCACAAGAATCACAGGTTGGAACCACATATGCGACCAGAATCGTTAACCTTAGAAGAGTATGCGGGCAGCGACGATCATCCGCGGCAATAAAGCATGGGATGTCGCATTTATGCCAACCTTAAGAGAATACATAGTGAGATCCTTCATAACAAACACGGCATGAAAAAATACAGAAGGATACACTTGTGGTTAAATATTGCTGTCACTTTGAACTTTCCTGGATAGATGTTAAAAAGTGTTTATCCCAAATCTTTTTGCCATTATATTAAATGCAAAAATGAAGGAAGACACATTTCAATTTATTCAAATGATTAACACAGAATTTTGTATATATTCATGCATGACATTATGTTTATTGTTTATCTTTCTAGGTTGGTTCCTGCTTTCATTCTATTTAGGAATCGTAGACATAATGTAACTTAGGTTTTGAATAATTTCCGACGTAAACGTATAGATTCTCTGCTTCTGATGATGGCCTAAGAGGAGGCCGAAGTTAATAAAGCTTATAAAAAAATTATTATTATCTTGTCTACTTGGTTTCCCAACATCAACTTAAAGAAAATGATTAAGCAAGGTCTCTTCAACAGATTAACACAGAGTTGTTTAGAAGGAAGCAGTGAGTAATATAATTTTCACATTAATTGGCACGAAAATATGTCATCTAAATTGAATGTTTGAAATCTTTTGAAAGTTAAAAAAATAAGTCAATAAGCGTTTATTTCCAATGACCTTGGAAAAGCATACAGGAACAACCAAGAAGCATTATGAATCAGACTTCATGAAACATCGTACAAAATGTGCTTCAAGCAATATAATAAATTTAGTTTTGAGATGAGAAATTACTCATGTGCTTGAAACTTATTGTTCGAATATAACCGCGGTTTATCGCTACGTTTCCTGCTCAACACAGTTATCTTCCGTAATTTCACATTGGTTTACATTTTATCCACAGGATCCACAGACATAGACGATGTCTTCAGTCAAAGTTGCAGTGAGGGTGCGTCCCTTCAACAAGCGAGAAATTGCCCATGATGCGGAATGTATCATTGCAATGAATGGAAGGGAAACAAGTGAGTTTTGCTGAAGTGTATTTAAAAATTAATGACCGTGCTTCCCCAATATAATTGGGAACTACTCTCTACTTGTGTTGTAGTTGTAGCTGCAATTAGTACTGTAATTAGTAATTGTAATCAATCACTTTTTTAGCCATGTAATTGAGAAGTAATTGCAATTACTTTGCAGTCAACCCAGCTTAATATTCATTCCGCACATACCTTCAATTACTTGACTCTCCTCGTTGATAATGCGTTACCACACTTAGATGTGTACCGGGTGTTCAACTGCCGGTATTTTTTAAAAGAAATTTATGACGAAGGATATTTCCAAAATCTAGATTAAGTGCCGGTGGTATGGTATTTCCCCCTAATCTTAATTGCTGAACTGAAAATGTAAATTAGAAAACTACTATTGCTTGATTTTCCCGTCGGAAACAGAGAGGCAAATAGATTCTTCTTAGAAGCCAAAACAAAAATCTTGAAATCAATTTATATCTTAGAATAGATGTAATTGCAGGCATAGTAAAGTCTCCTAGTAGCCAAAAATCTCGATATCCCAATCCTGCATCTTCAGTTTGAATCGCAGTAGAGATGAATGGCGAAAACACTTGAGTGAGAATTAAGAGGTGGTAATTTAATATCAAAGCTACAAGCGTCGTCTGCTTTTCCGGGGAAGCAATTGTAGTTAACTTACGAAAGTCTACCTGCAAAAAGGAGTGGGAAAACGCATAGTGTAATGCTGACATTATCTAAAGAAATTGAAATGCAATTGAAGAAAAACGGAGTAATTTGTAATTGTAATCAATGTAATTAATAATAGCATTCAATTACGTAATTTCCAGCAAGTAATTTGTAATTGCAATCAATTACATTACATAGGTAATTGACACAAGTCTGCTGCATACAAAGCATGAATTATTTGAACTGAATTTAAAAAAAAATTTAACTCACTAAACTGAATTCGCCATTGACAAAAGTTATTGAATTTTATAATATAGTCATTAAATATATGATTGTAATCTCCACTGTATCTTTCAGAATCAGTCCATTTATAGACAAGATCATGCAGACGCTTATTTCATGTTAATCAATTATCATGGCAATTTCATGAAGTTATCTCAAGCTGTCAGCATAGGTTGAAGCTAAAAACCAGGAAATTAAAAGATGCAGATACTGCACTGGTGATGACAAAGAAATTAGCCCCCCACTGTTCATTCAGTGTCGAAATTACCACGCCTTGTCGGTAATGAATAAATCGCCAATGCTGTAAGAAGGGTAGATGAGTTATCAATTTAATATTTTCCTTTTATAGGATCATTTGCGGGCAGAGTTGGAAAAGTCGGAATTGGAATTAATTCCGATCCGGAATTAATTCCATTTTTCGTCGGAATTGGAATTGACGATATTTAAATCTACTGGAATTGGAATTGGAATTGACCCTGATAGACCTCAGTTCCACTTTTTCGATAGACCTGTGATAAATCTATTTGTACAAAAATTGAAAGCACAGTACTCGGCCGTTGTGTTAACTGCACGCAGAGATAAGAGATAGATAGATCGACAGAGGTAGCTTTATTCTATTGTTGAATAAAGGGTGTTAATTGTCACTTCGATGGGCCTATATCCCCGGATAATGTTATTTCAGCGATTAAGCAGACAATGAAAAGACAATCATCTTTGTTCAATCTGTTATTTAGTTATGTATCAAGTAAGATAATTAATCAAAATAAAGCAATTTTTGAATTTAGTTCTTGATAGGAAAAGCACAAAAATTGGAGATTAACTTAATTGTTGTACACACGAAAAACAATTGGTTTGGAAAGAGGAAAATTAACGCTGCATTAAAGGGCAGTAAACGTGTCAGTTCAAATCATGATATAGACAGTGTCAACAAATTATTCTAATAACTAATTATTCAATTACATGGACTATCATTCAACTTCCAATCACAACAATTAACCATATTACTTTTTAAGACTATAGTTATATAGATGCGATGCGCAACGATAAAAGAAAAACTTTACACTTACAGTTCACTTCTTAATGTTGAATTCACTTCAATTCGATCGGACCCACTTATACCAAAATAATATAAATATCAGTGTCACTTACACCGTCAATCTTCAATCGCGCTCGCTGATGTTTTGCCGTATACGCTGCTGTGTTGTTGTTCGCTGGCAGGCAGTTGTTGTTGTTACTTCTGTAATTATGTTACACCGCGAGATCCCGAAGTTCTTCTAACAGCTACTGAAGATGTCGTATGTGTTGTTGTTGTGTCAATTTATCATCGTTTCTAATTTACACAAATTTTTGAGACTTGACGATAAAACCACTTTATCTTGAAAATTGAAACAGTTTCCTTTAATCACTGCTCGTTAGCTTTTGACCCGACCACATTTCGTTCTTATCACGCAATTTTTCCTTTTTTTAAAATGGACCATTAATCAGATTTCATGATATCATTTTTATTGTCGTTTTCTCTTTCATCAACAATCACGTTATTCGCACACTGAATTTCTTTCTTCTGTCAGTTTATTAATAGATTTATTCGCATCTCATCTCATCTCTCTCTCGCAGCGTTTGATTCTTTGCTGACCGTTAACTTTTTCTTTTTTTCGCAAGATATTGAATATCTCGTTTACGAAACGAAAATGGCATGGGCTGACCGGTTACATATATACATGTACACAAGAAATATGAGCTATTAACATGAAAACGCACATAGGAACGACGCAGGGAACGGCACACAGGATAAGATAAGGGCACATGGGTTAGATTGAAACGAACAAACGTTAGATACATTAACATAAGACACTATACGCGACATGCAATTATCGGAATTTAATCTTATTATGGAATTGGAATTGAATTGAACTGTTTCGACTGGAATTGGATTTGGAATTGAAATTTCTGCTCCGGAATTGGAATTGGAATTAAAAAATTTCACTGGAATTTTTCCAGCTCTGTTTGCGGGGTATTTATTTTGTCAATTTGAATATATCTAGTAAGTGGAAAATCGTATTTTTAATAAACTTTAATTTTTTATTTTTAATTTTAACGCCATTTCGAACACTTCTCCAAGGCAGCAGTTAGCTATCAATCATTCACAGTCAACGGACTTGGCTTCATAGCACTAGAAAATTATTAGTCATATTGACCATTCTTTGACTCAGTCTTAGACCATCTTATGCGAGGATCAAGTCACCATTTGCGCCGTGTAATCAATGCGATGAAATCCTTCACATGATCATATTTAACTAATAGAATCATGCGACAAACGATCGCTTATGACAAGCAGTTAACTGGATTTTTACACTAAAATTGGCAAGCTGAATATATGAAAGTATTTTGTTATCTATCGTTGTGCCATCCCTCCACACATTTTACATAGTTCATTACCGGAACTACATGTAGCAGGAAAATGTTATCAAAACAACTTTGATAGTAGATCATATATTACCGTATTTATATCAAGTAATCCTAGCCACGGTTCGAAAAGTATTAAATGCAGAAAGGACGGGGGATACGAATCTGAAAAATCAAAATCGGGTAAAGTTAGAAAAATAATTCACTGAATCCATAAAATCTCCGGCCCAGTAAGCGTGACGCAATCGATTGAAAAAAAAATCATTCCTCTCGATCATAAACAAGTGGTGACATATCAATTGAGGTACCGGATGTAGATTTAGAGGAACAGAAATTGTTCTGTGCCGATATACATTTGGGTGGCTGAACGAGGTATATGGCGGAGGGGCACAAGCACCAAAGTCGGTCGGTGTGTTCCTCGCAGTACAGAAATGTGAGTCTCTGTGGTAGTTTGGCCGTCTGTTCCTTCTCCATTTCCCATTTCGTGCTTGATTCCCATTCTGATTCCGATTCCAGTTCTGAGTCGGAATCCGCTGTCCATTCCTTGTCCGAATTCCATTCAGAGTCGGATGCTTCCAATTCTGACTCTGGTTGCAATTGTGATGAAGTTTTGGCGGTGACATGTTGTACCTCTGAGGCGCTCAGACACTGCATCCGAAAGAAAGGCCGCGAAATGACTTTTCTGTCTCTAAATTCGCTTATTTAACTGAAGATCTGACTCGATGGCTGGAGTGATAGTCAAATCACTGACTGTTGTTTACATACATCCTCAACAAAGCATCGCTGATCATATGTTAATTGTATTTTATTAACCTTGACAATTTTCCATTGAAACAACCAATCGGTAGGTCCATTCAACTTGTTGTGCGTGATGACAGATGTAGATATCGATGTGTTAGGCAAGTCCAGAATTGTATTATCGTACCATAGAAATAAACTGTTTATCTGAAGTTCGCTAGAATGGAAATTGACTGAAGGTCGCGGCACATCCGGGGGAACTAATTTGGGGCATGAAGAATCAATTAAAAACTTCGATTTACTCATGTGACTGATTCTAACCCAATGATACAGACGTTGGCAGGTGCATCTAAGTGAAAATGCGTGTGATTTATGTGCCGTTATTGTGCATTGCATGAAGCTTAATTTCCATTCTAGAGGTTTTATTGTTGTCAATTTCTATGTATCGTACAATCGCGGTACAAGAAGCACATGAGATTGACACATGAATTCCTAGATAATAAAGCTTTTGTCAAGGAACTCAATACATCCGGAATTTGATAGATATCTACATTAACATCTTCGAAAATAGAATCTCCAAAGCAACGGATCAAGTCATAGAAGTCTAATAATCGGTAACACCTGAACTTCAGATTGACCGTGGTATATGATATGAGCACACTTCATGTGTTACAGACATAGAAATAGATTGTTTATCTGAAGTCTATGAGAATGGAAATTGTCTCAAGGTCGCGGCACAACCGGAGAACTAAGTTAGGCATGAATCACCAATGAAAAGCTTAGAATTACACATGTGACTGATTCAAACCCAATCACGGAGTAGTTGACAAGTGTTTCTGCATGAAAGTGTGTGCGACTTTTGTGCCACGGTTGTGTATTGCACGGAGCTACATTTCCGTTGTAGATAGTTCGTTGTTATCTATTTCTATGGTTCCAGATGATTCGATTTTTATGGCCTGATCCCCTGCGTTGAGCAGGGCTGCGCACTGAATCCTGCCATGTCTGAGTCCAGCGAACTCTATCTTATTTTTTTACTGTGTCAATAATAGGATGATATCTGGCATGTCAACACAATACATGATAGCGAGGGGTACAAACTCGCATAAATGTTTATCATCACATTGTAGATTAAAGAGGGATTCAGGACTTAATTCTCTCAAATTACAAGCAGATGCTTCAAGTTAAGAAGAACCCTTCATCTCTACAAACCAGAGACCAAATTCAATGTGAAAAAATCTAGTCCCCGTAAGCTATAAAAATCAGTCCATCACTATAGATTGACAACTTTCATTTTTAAACAATAATCGAAATTCGGTATGTATGTTGACTGGATTTTTTCTGCTACGATTCGGTATATGGTTTGTTGTTGAGACAAAATGCTCCCTTTGCAGTGAAGCAACTGCACCTCAAATCAAATATTTGGTCAATCGAGTGTCTGACTCAAGGCTGCAGGAGTTGGTTACAAAAACCGAACGTATCTAGGAAATTTCGAGTCCATATATATGTTTTCTAGCTTTTAGGATTTCATTACGAAAGTTTGAGAACAATCTTTCCCTATTATAATCTTAACACTTATAGCATCTCATTTCAGGAGATATGATAACAGTATAGCCTCGTGTAGTAGGCCTATCTGAAGACAGTCTGATAAGTCCATCTTATGGACTTGTGAGATACATGTATAACCTTAGCAATCTGCTAATTTAATTCATGGGGCCATTTTTCAATTTTGATTTAATTCAGGGTTGCTCATCAAACTCAGACTCAGACTTTGCCAAGGAATTGACCGAATCCGCTATCCCGCTTGCATGTTTCATCGGCCAAGGACGGCACTTGTGCGATTAAGAACAGCTGTGTCAGTTCAGCAATGGTCCACACAATTTGTAGCTGTAATTTCAGGTCAATAATTGAACCTTTCAATGCAACCACGGCAATAATTGTTACTACTATTACTGTTGTTGAAATGGATTTCCCGTTATCGTTCTGATATGATCACAAGTGCCATTATCGGCCGAGAAATCCTATGTTCATGCATCGTTCATGCTAATGTAGAAATTTATGCATCGTTCAGATGGATAGACAAGGTTCCCTCGGCCCTTGAAGGAATTTGAACTGTGAAAGTAAAATTCAAGGCATTGAAAACCCTTGAATCTTCGGATAGCCGTTCAACTCTTGAATTTTGGGTGTTGTCAACCTATGTTTTAAACTAAATGTTGCTATTAAACGCGTTAATGAGTCCATGCATCAATTAGACCATAACCACACATTAAGCATGACAATCTGATAATGAATGATTATTGATATCGAATTATCGTAAGGACGCGTTGGAGGTTCCGATTTTCTCATCTGCGTATAGTTTCGTGCTGCGCGCTCAAACAGATTATCAAATTTCTCGAGTTGAGATGTCACGCATCAGTCTAGACCATAGATTATTACACAAACAATTACCTAATTTACTAGAACTGTTCGGTCTATTTGGCATTAGACATTGAATGTATTCAAAAAGAAGTTCAATTATCGAATAATCCACAATTCATTGAAATCTGCAGATAAATACCATTAGAGCTAATTCATACTATGATTGTCAAAGCAATTTTTCAACTAATTCTGTTACTGTATTATTGAGATGCCCATTTGTTTTGATGGATGATCAATTACATTTAATGATCAAGATTCATTTACATTGATATGGACTCTTCATTGTGTTAATGTATATTAACTATATATCACTAGTAATGTCTTCAATGTCAATTTAACCTTTGTCGCATATGAATATAAAATCATGCTGCTCTTAATATAACTTAACATTTGAGAACATTTTATAGAATGGCTTCTGGTTATCTTTGTCATTGGAAGAGCCCATCATTCATTTGTACAAGACATGCATCATTCGCAATGCATAAGAAATAATGACAATGAATGAATACGATAAACGATTAATTGTAGACATGTGATTAAATGCAATTCCTGTGGATTTGAAACGATTAATCGTTTTACACCCTTTGGCTTCTTGAATTTTGTCCGTCACACGTGGTCCCTTCTCACTTTTGGATAATGAGCGTGTGGTAAATGGACTCAGTGATGATGTGAAAGGCTTAATTCCACGAATGAAACAGACGGAAAGCAGCAAATATTGCGCGTCCAGCTTCAGTTAGTCTTATCGAAGAAAGTAAGCGATTCATCAAATTCGATAGCAGCCACAGTGTTAATTATGCACGATCAAAGCCACAATTATTCGAGAAGTGAAAAAACCCTTATTGAAGAAAATGTAAAATTCTATCATATGTGTATGTAATATCCAACAAATATCATAAATATTGTATCATCATGTACATCAAATGTAATTGTAACATTCCTTTTTGGTCGCATATCATTTTTAACTGGAGGGCATCTCCCGTGTACCTGGAATACGCTTGATTTCTGTAATTCTATTGAAAAACAAGTGCTTCTACGCTATCTCACTTCGGGTGATGGTCCGAAGACTGTCCGAAGGACTCAGTTCCAGCCTCAGTCATAGGGTGCACTGAAATCACTGCCGTATGACTGTTGGATATAAAATTCGACTTCACGAGTAAGCAACTCAGCACTTACAAGGACATGTGTAGATGATTGAGTCTGTTTATTTACAATTTCATTTTCCATTTTATTTGAGTCTTCCCATAGCGCGGAACAACATAGTGGACACATTTATCATTTCTGTCATCTTGTTCATTATAGCCAGTAATCATATCATCTGCCACGAGTTGTGAGCGTTTCGTTCGAGTATTTTCTTCACGAGCACTCTGATTGAAATCTTGTTTGCTGTGACTTTCATCTAATATTGATTACCGATTGGAGTAGGCTATGTTTATGTCTTACGATTCTGCAGGCTAAATTCTCCTGATCCACAACATCATCATTGTTTGTAAAATATCCCCATGATTGAAAAGGAAAATGATTTGATTTCATTGAAATCGATTTTCTCAGCATCTCAGTACGAATTTAGAAAAGGCCTTCAGGCGAATAATGAATCATATTATCGAGTGCTGTTTTGTTGACGTTTCCAGACGCTCAATGTCATTTCCTCTGCTCCAATATGAATTTGCTTTAAATTCTATCGACAGTTGATGACATTTAGTCCTCCTTCCTCAAAGATAGTGTCGATTAAGGAGGAGTTGATAATCTAATTATCAGTGAATTGGAAGAACTCATGCATTCGCGCATAAGCTGATTTCAGTAAATACATTTCGCGATAGATTATCACTGCATAAATTTGCCGTCATGTTAGCGGATTTTACCATCTCGACAGATATTGAATAAAGAAATGTGACGGTGAATGAAAAAATGTGTCTTCTCAATTGAATTCTTATTTCTCGGTTGTAAATCCCTACTTCAGACATGATTTCATTAACGGTTTCACCTTCGCAATCTGAGACATTTCTGAGGTCTTCTTATGGTCTACTACGCTTTATAATACAGCATCTTTCGAATGCCATATTGGCGCTATAATATGAGTTAGATTGTGGATGTTGATTGACCAACGACTTTTTATTGGTCTTCTTATGCCAAAGCAGGTTGCCTCATGATAAATGCATGTACTAGGTTTGTAGAACAAACTCTTTAGAATCTTACTCGAGATCAGAACGTAACTTCCATCAGTCGTTCCTATACTTAAATTTTGAGCCCGGGGAAGTACAAATTTCCATGAACCAGATTCATTCCATCACTTCTGTCGTAATTTTCTGAAGCAATAATGGAATTTTTACAACACTTGAATGATGCCTGTAACTTCCCTTGTTGTCTCTGTCCAGAATGGCCATCTAAATTATTCAGACCCAATTCAAAACAATTTAATAGCCTGTGTAGACTTCTGCGTAAATTCGGTACGCAAGGTCATGCAGCGTTGCCACCGCTGCGCGTGCGCGGAACCTGAGCGGATAAAGGTTTGAGAAAAATATTCTTTTTTGGGTTTAAATTTGGAAGAGACTTGTTTTTTGAATTTTCGGTAGCTTATTTCTTGTAAATATACAATTAAACATTTTTCTGCTAGAACTACTACTTTTACTTTTTTTAACATGATTCAACTTTTAGGCTAACGATAGATATGTAGGTATCCTGTAGCAGAATTTGACTTTGATTTGATGTCCGAATTCTCTAAATAGTATTTGTGTGTTACAACGATTGGGATGCTTTGTTAAGTTTGAATAACGTGTTTTCATTTACCTATGATAATAATAATGATAACAACTTAGTTTAGGCTCAAAACAAATTGGCGCGGAGCCTGTTATCAATGTGGTTGAGCTAAAATGGTTATTCGTATCAATGAACTCAAAAGAAACAAATAATATTTTAAATAGATATATTTATACATTGGCTCACGTGCGCCAAGTCATGGTACTAACCAATTTAGTTTCATGAAAGTCTATGTACAAGTGAAAAGGAATTGATGATAGAATTTCAAGAAGAGCACAAAGCTATAAAATATTCAAAACTACGATAAGAAGGATAGAATACCCCTCCCCTCACATCCATTCATTAAATTGGCTTCCTTTCGTATGAAAATCGATTCGGCAGCCACTCGTACGCAATTATCTTTAATTGTTCATATTATTTTCCCACTTAAAATCTACCAATCCAGGGTGAGTCTGTTTATGTTGGAACACAGCTGAGTCATGTGATGTTAAGTGTTCGTAGATTCTCGATCTCATGGTTCTGTTCGTTTGACCTATGTAACATTGTTGGCATTGTTGGCATGTTATTTTGTGTATGCATGATTTCTTATTACAGCAGTTTGGAAATGATGCTGATGCACATGATCTACAATTTCGAGGGCAAGCAAGACATTATTTTGCTGGTCTCAATGACACACCCAGTGGAAGTTCTGTCTGAAAAACAACTCTTATTTTTCTTTGATTATTTGTCGATCTTCGTAGGCCGGGAATTTTTCTTCTTTGCTTTTCGTTAACGAAAGGAATTTTGATGTATGTCACAGGTTGGTCTCTTACATTATTTTTGTTCTCTTTACACATTCGATCAGCATGTTGAATAAAGTGCTTTGAGTAGCCAACATTTTGAAGTCTATTTACAATCATGCGTTCACTTTTTTCAATATTGCCAACTGAGGAATTGCGTCTAGCTCGCTGTAGTTCACTACTCACAAGATTTCGTTTTCTGGATATTGGTACTGATGAATGGTAAGGCAAGCATGCACCACTGTGAGATGGTTTGATGTAAAGCTGAAAATTCCATTTCCTTTGCTCAAAATGGACGACGGTATCGAGGAAAGGTAATTTATGCTCTTCTGGGAGTTCACATGTGAATTTTATGTGCTGATTTACAGAATTGGTGATCATAAGGAGTTCTTCGATTGATGAGGATTCCTCAAAAACGACAAAACAGTCATCAATATAACTCTTCCAATACAATAAGCGATTGTATCTTCTCAAAATTTCACTTTCAATATGGAACATGTATATAATGGCGAATGGTGGCGCTGCTCTGTTTCCCATCGCAATTCCGGTCACTTGAGACATAAATTTCCCATGAAGAAGATATCGATCTTCGTATAAGTACAACCTGAGCAATTCTTCTAAATCAAAAAAGACAAATTTGGCATCTTTGAATATCTTCTATGTTTTCTAAAGAACGCTATAAGGCAAGTGATATTTCCGATTCCTTCATCATCATCTTCAAGAGGAATGCTGCCGTAAAGATTCGCAACATCGAGAGATGCGAATGATATTGGGGAAGGCCAGTTACCACCTGTGAGAGATTGAATAAAAGAGTCAGTTGATGGCAGATGAGTATTCACAGAAGAATTGACAAGAGGATTGAATAATTCCACAAGGATCAGTGACAGAGGACGAACGATTGAATCCAAACTCGCTATAACTGGTCAACCTTTGAAATTACTAGGTTTGTAATCCTTTAATAATGCGTATGGTATACTTGGAAGGGGTTCTGATACTTTACATTTGTTGATGATATACCAAGTTGGTGTACCTTCATACCGGGATGCAATTCTTTCGATTTTTGAGTTGAATCTTTGTTGTCTTGTCTTTGAAAGGACAAAATTAGATGTCTTGTCTTCGGGATTAAGTGAGTTTTTCACAAGTTCCGCGTAAGAAGAATTATCCATGGCGATTAACCGTTTGTTTTGATCAGATGGCATTATCGTCATAGGTTTTTGCTTGATTTCTTTGATCATGGAAATAACTTTCACATTTTCGTTGGACGTCTTGATATCATCGAACGATTGTTGTGTTATTCTGTCTACTCCACTCAAAAATTCATGTACCTCCGATGACCTAGCCAGTGTAGAATCTTTGTATTGAAGGCGGTTGAAACATGCCTGGATTTCTGCCTTCTTTAGAAGCTTGGTATGGCCAAGCTTCTAAAACAGACATATTTTGTTCTGTCTCTAATATTTGCCTTTTTTATTTCAAAGATCCGAACTGGATATTCACAAAGCCTTGACCAAACTAAAGTTTCTAGCAACAGAAACCTTCCTTTCGTAAACATTTTCCATCAAACAAATTGCCAATTCACTGCTTAGTAGATAGTTTCCAGGAACAACGAATATGGTAAAATCCAGAAATTTTAGTGTTTTTTGGAATGATTCTTGTCTTTTGCATTTTGTGACCAAGATATGGGTCTATTGTCAATTGTCTCCTTGAGGAGCATGAAGTTCATAAGTATCATGTGTCATCAAAGTAGAGGCGCTCGCCTTTTGTTAGTTTGAAGCTCAACATAATCAATTCAATTGATTGAAATTTGTGAAGCAGTGCAATAGGAATATGATACAATCAATTGCACATTTGTAACTCAGCATAAATTGGCAGTCTGGACCCTGACCGGCCCTGACCCATTTGTAAGCATTACCACTTGACTCGCGTATTAAGGGTCAGAATTTTACGATTGCAATAGATTCTTGAGGTGATACATGCTTCTAATCAATACTTGTTAATTTCTCATCGAATTTTGTGGCCATTAGTTATCCATGTTCAATTAGTAAATGAACACAGTTTGTATTAAAGTGAAAATATTTTGGTCATAATTCCACTTTGTTAACTAGAAATTGAAGTACTGGTCGAAAAGACACAAATGAGGTGATAGGACGACGCCCATGCGCCTACAACTTCCTGCAAAGTTGTCAAAAACAAGAGATAGATCAATTGAGAGTTGGTCTGCATGTGTGATACAAGATAAATAATGCTTGTGTGATGTATAATAATATATACAATTAATATACAGGGGTGGGCGTAAGTTGACCGTCCTTAGCCATCTTTTGCCTTTTAACTAAGAATACAATGTTTTCAAAAATCACATATCATTTATTTTATCAACTAACTATACTTGTAGCGAGAAAAACATAGCAAATATCAAATAAAGGTTCATTAGTATCTTAGAAATGCTCAAAAGTGTAAACCTCCAGCATCGACACATCGGTCACATCGATTACGCACACTTCTGCAAACTTTTTGACAAAGATCTGGATTGTTATTTACAAGTACAAAAAAATCTGTGATTCTTCTCTTCATATCTTCTACATCAGTCAACCGCTCTTTGTAGACGCACTCTTTTGCACTCCACAAGAGAAGAAATCAAGCGGCGTTAGATTAAGGTAACGTGGTGGCCATTCTACAAATCCCCGCCTCCCGAGCCATCGTCCTGTAAATGTCTGATCAAGAAAATCACGTAGATGTCCCATCGTGCTGGAACCACAGATTATTAAAATCTTCGTGCATTTTAAATATGAGGAGAACACTTCTCTGTAAGAAAGTCAATTACTTGGTCCCAGTCAGTGTTCCGTCGATGAAAATCGGACCGATGACTCAATCGGAAGAAAGTCCACCCCAAGCAGACACACCAAGTTGGTTTAGACGCGTTTGAATGGAGGCGTGTGGATTACTTGTAAACACAAGTGTGTCTATTCATGTGGCCGGATAGTTTGAAGGTTGATTCGTCAGACCAACTGATGTGATCAAGAAGTTCGTGAGTGTTATCAAGTTGATTACGAAACAATTCACAAAGCTGGGAACGTCTGTCACCGTCGTCTTCAACCAGACTATGAACCAGTTGTGGAATGTAGACCTTCAGTCCAATGCTGCCCATGAAGCGTCGTAAACTTCTTCGATAAATGTCGAGTTATCGTGATGCAGGTACAGCAGAAGATTGGGGATTCTCCACGAACAGTTGTGCCACCAGTTCTAGGTATCAGGGCATCAGACACCGATCCGGTCACATCAAATTTATCTCGTAAATTGTAAATTGTCTCTCGATGCGTTGGATTAGACTCAAAGAAATCAGGCCATCTTCTAATCACATCCATGCCATTCTTTCTTCTCAGGTAGGTAGGTCTTAAGCATATGGATCATCTCTGGCAGCAATCTCCTTTGTATGTCTGTCATGTAATGCGTTCAACTTCATTGCAACTTGCAAGCTGATCGATCACTTACGGGCACGCAATGAGTAACCACTGCCTACACCCGTCAGCAAAGCGGATCGTCAGCAAGGCAAGACATTCGATGTCACTCCATTATATGATGTCACACAAACATTTTATTCTCTGTATTCACACAAACATAAGTATTCTTATCTAAAAGACGAAAGATGGGTAAAGACGGGTAACTTATGCCCTCCCCTGTATGTCATTATATTAATACATCATATTATATGATAAATGATATCATAATCATACATAAAGTAGTAATCTATAACATATACAAGTACCCCCATAAAATAAATCCTGTATACTCCCCAGTTACGGCTGAATCCGATTCGGCTATTCTAGCTATTCATTTGCATGCTCGGACATGGTCTGGTTCAATATCCCATCTTTCAGTCTGGTTTTAAAATCAATCAACGCTGATGATTGAACAAATGTAATAAGAATGGGAATTATTTGCATTAACAAAGGAACTCTTACGGTTACTTTGAACATAGACCTCATTGCGATATTTATCTACGAGTGTTAAAATCTGGAGAAACCAAATCTCATATGTACATTGACAATCATGCGCGTATAGCACTGTTTTATCTCGGCATATGTATCTCTACTATGTGCATATTCCAACACATGACACATGTGATATTAATACTTGACATATGCGCAAGTCTCGAATCATATCTAGGCCAAGCCGTTTGTGATTCTGAGTGCCCAGCCGAACTCTTTTATAGCTCAAACTATGCAAATTGAACTATGGACCTCAAGTGGACCACCAATGGGACCCCAAAGTAGTCTTATTAAAGAGGTTGCCCAGAAGAGCGCTTTCACTGTCTTTTAAAAATTAGCGGAACTTATGCAGTCTTCGTTCGGCAAAGAAGTTATAATTGGAAATTTCCCTTCCTCCTCTATCTTTAAAACCTTTCATCAGACAATTTACTCTATTGCCAAAATTTATTTGATTTGACCTGATATACTCGGGAGAAATCGTGGCAATCAGACATTTGGAAGATTTAACCTTGATCCTCAGGTGATGAATACTATTTTCCTGTTTAACCAAAACATTGAGATCCTTATGATGTCTAATTGGTAGATTTCTACGTTGTCGTTGAACAGAAAATAAGTAAATTCTAGCAAACTATTATTGTTAATTAGCAAATGCATTCTGGTGCCAAGTGCGTTTGATAACTGACAAGAAAGAAATCTATTGAATAAAGAGGAAGTGTTTAGATCCCTACACCTTACAGCACTCTATGAGCTATAGATGTATGAAGAGATGTGGCATTATGGTCTGGATGAAGAAATTCATGATAAAGTGTCGTCAGAATCACTTCTGATTGCACTGTAACTAATGTGAAGTCATTTTCTTCAATCAACTCAGCAAGTGTCCTAGATTTTCTGTTTCTTATTATACCAGCACCCATTTCTTCCTGAAGCTAATTTCCAAACTTTTGTAAGGGTTTAGGCCAATTTCTGCACTGCTGAATAGCTTATGTGTTTTGAGTTGCTCTCTTCACTCCTCGGTAAATCCCTCACCATCGTCAGGAAATGGGCCAAACTCCAACTTGGAAGAAAGTTGAATGACTCCTGTCTCGCCAATGCACTGGATCGCATCAGAGAACTTCAACCAACTGAGCCAAACGACGTTCTCCACCCTGAAAGCAGTGTCAAAGGAACCACAGTTAGTGCTCCCACCCAAGAAAGTCCTCAAATACCACTTCTTCAACTGGCTTTGTCCAACACAACCACCAACCAGAATGGCCCTTCTGAAGCTGCACCAGCAAAGCCTCAGCTTCCTCCTTCCACTGAGGCATATACCGATCCGCAGGCTTTACCACAACGCCTTCCTAAGCAAGCACGAGTGAAGAATGCTTCGACAAATCCAGCCAACCTAACCATTCTCAATCAACCTGCTCCTGCACAACTTAATCCTCCTCCTTCACCACAAACGTCGACAATCGACCTTATCCACCTGGATTCTCCACAGATTGAAATTAATGGCAACCTTTTAAACGACACGAACCAAGACAATCAGCAAGGCTCTGTCGCTTCCCCTGATCCACTCAGACAACGCAAGCGACTCCCTACTTCTCCAGTCATTTCAACTTCCCAATTAGATCTCTTTGGAACCCCTATTGCCACCCCTCCTAAATCTGCAAGAAAATCGCAAATACAACAGCGGTTCGCACTTGATCTACAGAAGAACGTAATCTGCGGCGATTTGAACATTGCAAACTTCATCCACGACGATACCTATGTCTTCGCACACAACAAAGGCAAAAAACTCTCCATCCTCCGTGAATCTCTCAAAGCAGTCAGTCATACCTACCTCAAAGTAGAAAAATTCATAATTGTCATCAGTGCCAAAGACAGATCAAACAAATTAACCTCAAACCGCATAGCTATCCAAGGCATCCTCAAAGAATCAGAGAGACTTTTTCCAATGCCAAGCGGTTTGTCCACTTAGCAGGCATCGCATTAGGCTACTCCGAAGAGGAGAAATCCAACTGCCAAGAACTGAACAGTTACATCATCAACAAAGCACCCTCGTCATGCTTGCATATTCCTGCACAGCTCGACTTTGCCATTGCTGGCCACGATTGGAGCCCCGCCACCACTGAAAAAACTTACAGAACCATAGCAAATTATTTAAACTAAACTCCGTAAAGCTCAAGGCACTACCGTATCTCAACCTAGTCATCCTGGACCCCAACTTCACTCCCACCAATGACACCTACGAACTTTTCCTCTTCTCCCCTGGATTTGTCTCTACGCCGAATGTCAATCAGCACAACCATATTAGACATCAAGTCAATGATTTCATCCGTAAAGTTCTTTGGAAATCAATCCTTCCAGACATTCATCTACCAAACCAACGTTTTGGCCTACTTCCAAATGCCCGCTTTCCATCGCTGGGAATGATTCCAACCCCAACACTAGAAAAAACTGAACGTCTAAGGCAGGCAACCCGCTCCATACTCTATACTGCACATGAATACCACTGAACTGCTAACCTCCCAAATAGTCTCCGCAACGAAATAACAAGATTGCAAAATAATTCCAATATTACAATAAGACCTTCGGACAAAGGGCGCAAGTGGGTAATAATGGCAACAAAACAATATGAACGAGAGGCGGAAAGGCAACTTCAACAGCAGGATTATTACAGACTGATCGATAATGACCCCAGCCCCGAAATTATAACCTCTTTAACCCACATCCTCAGAGATCTACATCAACGTCAATTTCTAACTAAGAAAGAGCTCACATTTCTCCTCCCCACAACTCGTTACCAAGACAGAACCTTCAATCTCCTACCGAAGCTCCACAAAAGCAAATGGCCAACACCAGGCATGCCGCCAGATCGACCGGTAGTCTCCGACACTCGGTCTGCTACAAGGAATGCATGCAATTTGATCGACCACTTCCTCAAACCCATTTGCGAACTCCAAAGCAGATACCTACGAGACTCAAATCATCTGATAGCCTTACTCAGAACAATCAAAATCAACGAAAATGATATCCTCTTCACAATGGACGTCGAATCTTTATATACCAACATCCCTACCAACGAAGGAATACAGACAATTTCCAGCTTCCACGTCAATACCCGAACCCGAAAAGACCAGACCTTTCCCTCATCAATATTCTCCGACTACTCCTAACTTCTAAAGATTTTGTCTTTAATAACAGGAGATGGCTGCAGCATCATGGAGTAGCCATGGGTAAAAGCTTCGGCGGCTCCTACGCTAATCTCTTCATGGCAAACTGGGAAATGCCATCACCACCACCTGTGATCAACAACCCTCCTTTTGGAAACGATATCAAGATGATATCTTTGGCATCCGGCCTCATGGAAAAGAATCACTCAAAGAATTCCATTCAAAACTTAACTCCATGCATCAGTACATCCGGCTCAAGTTGTCATTCGGGACTGAAGTAAATTTCCTCGACCTGACAGTAAACATTCAAAATCGAACCCTGCAATTCAAGCTTTTCTCCAAGCCGACGGATTCCCACATGGTCCTATCCCGCTCATCCCATCATCCGCAACACACCTTCCGTGGAATTGTCTTCTCCGAGATCATGCGTTTCGCAACACACAGCTCCACGAAAACTGCTTTCCAGCATACGTTTGAGCAAGTATCGAAAGTTTGGAAAATGCAAGGTTACACCCGATCTATGATCCGAACGGCCAAGAACAAGGTCATCTCTCTAACCAAACAACACGCCAATTGGAACAAAGGAAACTATCCATGCAACCGAGAATGTAAGACTTGCAAATACACGACAACAACCCTATCGTATTCACACCCTAGCAAGGACATTTCTTATGCTATCAACCACAACATCTCTTGTGATACGCAAAACGTTATCTATCAAATCACCTGTACACGCTGTAGCTTGAGATACATTGGCGAAACAGGCAGGCCCCTCAAAAGGAGAATCGCTGAACACCTCTACAACATCGCACGTAACTCATCAAATCACGTAGCCAATCACTTCTCCACATTATGCAACTTAGAAGACTTCTCGTTCATCGGACTCAAAGTTATCACTAACCCTCAGAAAAGGAAAATGCAGGAAGCAAATATCATCGCCGAATTCCAGACCCTCTATCCCCAAGGCCTCAACTCTCTCTCCTCCTCCGTCTCCAACAACAAAACCAATCTGATCCTTCCACACTCGGACTGCTCCCATTACATTGTCTCCGTGGCCCAAAACATCTTCGGCAAGGACAAAGTGAGACCCAGTTTCTATCGCTCCAAAAACTTAAATGAACGACTTCGTTAATAGATTTTCAATTGACATGCATTTTACCTAATTATCCATCTTGTGTCATTCATCTGGTAATCCAGTTTTTTAATTCTTCCCCTCTTTACGCAATTAGTCTTATCCGCAGTTATTACTAGTATTGCTTCCACTCCGATTCCCAGCGACATCGATACTTGTTTCCATTCCTTTCTTTATCACAGGTAACCACATGTATTTGTATTTAGTGTTTCATAGCACTCTTTTCTGTTTATCTTGCCTTTTTTTGTTGTAGGCATTCGTACTGCTGAGAGTCATGTTGCATGTAATTTTCTCTTCCACAAGCCACCATTTTCCAAGGCTTAGTCCTTACCCTCTTCTTTCTCCACATTCAGTGTAAGCTTTTCTCCCTGACCATTTAAATGCTGCACTAATTTTTATTATAGGGTCCTCATCCTTCAGTCTCTATGCTTCTATTTACCTTCTTGCTATTAGCTATTTAATTATGATTAACAATTTTCCTCTTTGAATTTTCCACTCTTCGCATTATCTACTACATTTGTATCTAATTTGTTCCTTTTGCACTATCTCGTTCATTTGTCTCTCCATCTCCCATCATTGGCTAATAATGACGAATATTTAATTTCGTCAGCTCCGTTTACCTTTGTGGTAGTTGTTAAATCCTTCAGACTCTATGGCTCCCTTTACTTTCTTGCTATTCGCTATTTAATTATGATTAACAATTTTCCTTTTAGAATTTTCCACTCTTCGCATTATCTACTACAGTAGTTGTATTTAATTTGTTCCTTTCGCTCATTTGTCTCCCCATCTCCCACCATTTGCTATTAATTACAATTTTTTAATTTCGACAGCTCTGTTCGTATTTGCGGTAGATGTTAAAACTTTATTTCCTGCATTTCCTTTCAAATTTCTCGGCCCTACGCCAATTATGTAACTTTCCCTTGACGCCTTAATCCAATCCATCCTCTTTCAATTTCAAGTATTTCAGGTCCTGTCATCTTTTCTACAATTATTATCAGTTTGAAACAATTGTGCCTATTTGTAATTTTATAAATAAAAAGCGCACAGAATGCTTTCGAAGTCATAATAAAGTTTATTGAAATTAGGAAGAAAAATGTAAACCTGACATGTTTCGACTGGTCTTGTCAAAGGTAACCCAGCATGTGAAATTACATTGAAAGATAGACATTTTTTAAGAAGGAGAAAGTTGAGATACAGGTCAACACGCGATAGCAGCGGCAGACTGTGAGTCACCCGATTACCATGGCAAGCGAAGATTAATCACATGGTCCTTTTGCTTGCACAGGTTGGGATTATCACGTCTAATAAACAATGCCTCGAGGATACGTAAAATGCGGTCATTGTAAGCGTGGCATACAATCTCAAACTTGCTGATAGGGTCATTCGGAACACTACAGCAACTGAGCACATGTTCAGTAATTGCAGAGCGAGAAATTCCTAAATGACCATTTAAGAACCACCTGGGTATGTGCTCCCGCGCTCGAACTGTCAGGGGTCGTGACGTCCGTCCAATATAGGTTGATCCACAACCACAACGAAAAGAATAAATAACAGAAGACGTGGCGGCCACTGGCAGACGATCTTTAGGAGAAGCAACAGGAATACAGTTGGTCTTAAAAATAATTATGGGTTTTGCGGCAGGAGCAAACTTGGCCAGCAGTTCATCGATCGATTTGCGAATGAAAAGACTAGATTTGTCACCATAGAAAGGCAAGTTGACATAAACAGCCTTTCTTTCAGCGGTGGCAACGGAAACATTATTGATCTCAGTGACTTTATATTGATCGATGAAGTGCTCAGATAAGCATTAGACTTCAAAGTAACACGAATGGTATTGAATTCTTGGTCTAACATTTCATCAGAACAAATACGAAGCGCACGAATAAATAGAGAACGGACAAGGCCTCTTTTATAGGCAATGGGCACGAAACTGTGAAAACTCATGTAAACACCTGAAAAAAGTTGGTTTACGGTGCACTGTGGTACACAGTTTCCCGTCAGGCATGCGTTGTATAGAAACATCAAGAAACGGTAGTCTGCCCTGCTCTTCACATTCATAAGTAAAATTTATATGAGGATGAAAGCTATTGAAAATGTCAAGTAAAGATTCTCCTGCCTCCCTGCTCCTCACAAGAGCGAACGTGTCGTCAACATAACGATAATACACATGACACAAGGAATCAATATGACTAGACAAACTACTCTCAAGGTTTCCCATGAAAATGTTGGCAAAGAGAGGGCCGAGAGCACTGCCCATGGCTACACCGTCTACCTGACGGTAAAACTGACCGTCAAATAAAAATTACACATTGCTAGAACACTTGTAAAGAAGCTCACTCAGAATGTCGGCAGGGATTCCACAAAGGTTAGGACACTTTCTTACCGTGTCAACAATGAGCCGGATAGTCTCACTCACGGGAACATTAGTGAAAAGGGCACTAACGTCAAAAGACATCATAGACGTGGCAGATGAATCAATACCACGAATGCTTTCTGCAAAAGTGAACGAATCCTTAACACAGAAGTTCGAGAAACACCTCTCAACAGGTTTGAGTAAAGATGCCAACCATTTTGAGACGTTCTCATAAACAGTCTTTGTCATCGATAAGATAGGACGAACAGGCACATTAGACTTGTGCGTCTTGGGAAGACCGTAGAGGCGTGGGATACCATTGGATGAAGTCGTCAGTTCCTTGTAAGTGTAATCCGAAATCACCTGCTTTCTCTTGAGCTTGAGTAATGTGTCAGAAATACTCTTGGCTATATTAGCTGACTGGTCTTTCTGGCATTGATCAACTTGGAACTTCGTCTGATCAGATAGAATTGAGTTCACTTTATCAACATAGTCATGTTTATCCATTATCACTACACCAGATCCTTTATCCGGTTTCAAAATAACGATGTTGGGATTTTTCTTAAGGTCCATCAACTCGTCGATGTGACACGGTAGAAGACAACTCCTCTCAATCCTTGCACTACCATACGTCGATGCTAGAGAAACTAGTTTTTGCCTTGAACACAGATAGATCTTCCGAAGTAGAATGACACACATCTTGAAGTTGCTGGAAAAAGACTCTCAAACTCGGCATTGATACGAATCTGCTCAGTCCGTCTGGGTGGAACACAAAAGTTCAACCCCAAGCAAAGTGCTTGCTTCTGTGTAGTCGAAAGCGTAAGGGAGGATAAGTTGATTATCCTTTTCTCCATATCCTCAGGAAAGATGGGTGCACAGGCATCACGTAAACGTTGATACTTCGCAACGCATCGCTTTAGAGTCTGATTCACGACAAATTTGGACATCTTGTGGAATTTAAATAAGCCAATGAGATCAAGGGAATGCAACACAGAAGCGACTTGGTTGATTGAGTCATCGATGCCCTTAAGTAATTCGAGATCATTACATAACTCAGTCTGTAGAAAGTCTTGACATACATTCGGCGTGGCACTCAAGTGATTCTTCTTCAACTGCTTCCTTAAACGAGAAGTATAAATTCCATACTTAATGCACAAACGATCAAATTCAATCTTCTTCATTAACTTCGCACGTCTGCAACGTAGTGTGAGCAGCCAATCCAACTGTTTCACCTTGTCCCCAGGCAAGAGGCGCTTTATGTAATTGAAACAATTGTGCCTGTTTGTAATTTTATAAATAAAAAGCGCACAGAATGCTTTCGAAGTCATAATAAAGTTTATTGAAATTAGGAAGAAAAATGTAAACCTGACATGTTTCGACTGGTCTTGTCAAAGGTAACCCAGCATGTGAAATTACATTGAAAGATAGACATTGAAAAACACAGAGAAATTGAGACATTGACATTGACAGAGAAAGTTGAGATACAGGTCAACACGCGATAGCAGCGGCAGACTGTGAGTCACCCGATTACCATGGCAAGCGAAGATTAATCACATGGTCCTTTTGCTTGCACAGGTTGGGATTATCACGTCTAATAAACAATGCCTCGAGGATACGTAAAATGCGGTCATCTCAAACTTGCTGATAGGGTCATTCGGAACACTACAGCAACTGAGCACATGTTCAGTAATTGCAGAGCGAGAAATTCCTAAATGACCATTTAAGAACCACCTGGGTATGTGCTCCCGCGCTCGAACTGTCAGGGGTCGTGACGTCCGTCCAATATAGGTTGATCCACAACCACAACGAAAAGAATAAAAATAACAGAAGACGTGGCAGCCACTGGCAGACGATCTTTAGGAGAAGCAACAGGAATACAGTTGGTCTTAAAAATAATTATGGGTTTTGCGGCAGGAGCAAACTTGGCCAGCAGTTCATCGATCGATTTGCGAATGAAAAGACTAGATTTGTCACCATAGAAAGGCAAGTTGACATAAACAGCCTTTCTTTCAGCGGTGGCAACGGAAACATTATTGATCTCAGTGACTTTATATTGATCGATGAAGTGCTCAGGATAAGCATTAGACTTCAAAGTAACACGAATGGTATTGAATTCTTGGTCTAACATTTCATCAGAACAAATACGAAGCGCACGAATAAATAGAGAACGGACAAGGCCTCTTTTATAGGCAATGGGCACGAAACTGTGAAAACTCATGTAAACACCTGAAAAAGTTGGTTTACGGTGCACTGTGGTACACAGTTTCCCGTCAGGCATGCGTTGTATAGAAACATCAAGAAACGGTAGTCTGCCCTGCTCTTCACATTCATAAGTAAAATTTATATGAGGATGAAAGCTATTGAAAATGTCAAGTAAAGATTCTCCTGCCTCCCTGCTCCTCACAAGAGCGAACGTGTCGTCAACATAACGATAATACACATGACACAAGGAATCAATATGACTAGACAAACTACTCTCAAGGTTTCCCATGAAAATGTTGGCAAAGAGAGGGCCGAGAGCACTGCCCATGGCTACACCGTCTACCTGACGGTAAAACTGACCGTCAAATAAAAATTGCACATTGCTAGAACACTTGTAAAGAAGCTCTTGACAAGCGAAGCTCCTGACAGTTCGAGCGCGGGAGCACATACCCAGGTGGTTCTTAAATGGTCATTTAGGAATTTCTCGCTCTGCAATTACTGAACATGTGCTCAGTTGCTGTAGTGTTCGTTCCGAATGACCCTATCAGCAAGTATGAGATTGTATGCCACGCTTACAATGACCGCATTTTACGTATCCTCGAGGCATTGTTTATTAGACGTGATAATCCCAACCTGTGCAAGCAAAAGGACCATGTGATTAATCTTCGCTTGCCATGGTAATCGGGTGACTCACAGTCTGCCGCTGCTATCGCGTGTTGACCTGTATCTCAACTTTCTCCTTCTTAAAAAAATGTCTATCTTTCAATGTAATTTCACATGCTGGGTTACCTTTGACAAGACCAGTCGAAACATGTCAGGTTTACATTTTTCTTCCTAATTTCAATAAACTTTATTATGACTTCGAAAGCATTCTGTGCGCTACTATCAGTTTGTCCATGGATTCCTTAATAGTAGTGGCCGGGATGGGAAACTGTGAAATTTCTCTCATCGCGGCTATACGCAAGAAGGGTCACTTTTGGAGAAGCAGATTTTCCCTCAAACCTGTGCGTTATCGCGAAACAGAGAGAACCTCTGACCAAGTGATGAACATTCAAACCTACAGCCTGTTGGTCAGCGGCCAAATCAAAGGGAGGAACAAGGAAAATAAATAAACAATGTTCCCGTTCTACAACACATTAGGGTTGAAAGCTTTAACTTCATTAGGAAAAGTCGATAAGATATACGTTTACATGCCTTCCTTTCCTTAGTCACATTTTGTACTTCGCGTATGTGAAGGTTTGACGACGCCTAACGTATGCTCAGGTCCGAATTGCAATTTTTTTATAAAAGTGTTCTCTTCAACTTCATTAACTTTGAAAGAGCGAGGTTTTTGATGAATTGTTCCGAAGAGTACGTCATCAAGATGACGGATTCACGCGGGATAAAGCAAAGAATGCTTTTTTGTGCTCCAAACGTTTTAGAAACGACGACATCATTATTGAACGCGAGTATTCTAACAATTCAAGAAAACAGCAACAAGGTAATATTCGAACAAGGCGAAATGAGTTCGCTGGTTATAAATATTTAGGATACATAAACTTGATTTTGTGAAGCTTGTCACAATTTACCTACCGCATAAAATGTTTTTTAAAAAATTTTCTAGGCATGAATTAAATATATTTTTGCATGAAATGATATTAATGCTTGCTTCGTAGTCTAAATATAAAGAAAAACCGCTTCTCTGATAAACTGTTATAGCAGTGATGCAAATGTAATCACTTGAATGTATGAATACGGATTTTAGGAACTGCTATGGTAGGAAACAGAAGAAGAATAGAAAATGGTTTTGTTGAATTATTTTAAGTCTAATTTATTTTTTAAAGCATCTTCATTTATATTGGTGCATTTCGTAGGATTATTTTAACTTGTGTATTGTTCATACTAGGTGGTGGGATAGCACAGTTGGCTAAGGGCCGCGCTGTCCTATCCCTAGCTTCTAGCATGGCTTCGTGCCTTGGGTTGGGCAGGGATGATGTAAAAAATGCGCGAGACCAAAGTTGAGATAAGCTGAGCAATTAAGTACTGAATGTCCCTTTTAGATTATTATCAAGATAATTTTGCTTATACTGGAAGATGCTGTAACTAACTTATCTACAACAAGTAATGAAGGTTAGATCTCAATTATAGACAAAATCATGTACCGCAACTTGAAGCTACACAGTTTAGTTTAGGTATATAGGCTGTAGCAGGCTTGTGCCTGCTTAAATAGATCTTTTTTGCATAAACATACAGACTCATCCTTCCATAGAAAGTCTATACATTGGTTACTTTTATAAGTAGCAGTCATTCTAGGCTTATATTTTTGTGCGAATTTTGATCAGCTCTTTTGTTGCGTTCTTAAACCTTGCAAGATAATGCTTTCATTTTCTAAGTTTCCATCTTTACTTTTCTCTCTTCATCTACCTATTGCTTATCTTATCATTTTGCTTTTATGTTTAGACTACAACTGCCTGTGAATACGCCCAAACTTTCATGAAAAAGTTATTCACTGGAGCGCTTATAACATGCAATTTTTCAGAATCAAATTCAGACGGCTTATGCCTATGCTGACAGTTTTACATGCATCTTTATGTAACTGAGTTAACTGAGTTTTGGCGAATTATTTTGCGGAGTTATAACCGAGTTTTTTTTGAAAAACTCAGTATACCGAGTTTCACTTAACTTGGTTAATTTCCGGTAAACTCGGTTAACTTAGCTTTGACTGAGTTTCTTGAAAAAGTTAGTTGACAACACTGATAGCAGTTAGCTTTGTATAACATATCAATTGTGTTGGATTCACTTTTTCAATTCACTAAGCGATTTCTTTTATGATTCTGATAGTTTTCATTTTTATCGATAGCCAAGGATAAAAGAATGTAAGCTTATTACTATTATAATTTGAAATTGATCCTGCAAAATTTAGACGTTTATCCTCTTGAGATGAAGGTCCATTAAATGCTACTAAACTATTA
Organism: Prostheceraeus crozeri; assembly: GCA_907163375.1. Classification (NCBI taxonomy): domain Eukaryota; kingdom Metazoa; phylum Platyhelminthes; order Polycladida; family Euryleptidae; genus Prostheceraeus; species Prostheceraeus crozeri. The sequence continues at coordinate 41,918 of CAJQUW010016341.1, forward strand.
GCTATGAATTTTTAGTTATTATATTCGTGGTATTGATAATATAAAGGCAGTGATGCGAAAAATGCGCTTGCTCACTCAAGGCAGACAGTGCACATGATTACTAAAAACAAAGGCGATTAGGTACTTATGCATGTCAAATATTAACTGCGTCCTACCATCCACACCTTTAGCGAGCGAGCGGTAGTGACCCTTCTTCCGTATTTACCTAATTTCAAGTTTCCCATCCCGGCCACTACTATAAAGGAATCCATGGTTTGTCCATTTCTGACGCCATCCCATATCGTAATCTAACACCTCCACTGCCCATATGTTCAGGTTTCCCATTGTTAGGACATCCACTTGACTCCGTCCCCCCTCTCTCTCTCTCTCTTCAGTTTCTTCCATCCCTTGCCCCCTCCCTGTCCAACTATTCACTGCATAACTAAACTCATCCCTGGACCACCCGCACGCATTTTCTTTGGATGACCAACCACCTCCCTCATAGTTCATTTCATTTGTCAATTTATTAACCCATTCTCTCTCTCTCAAAATTCAAAAATTCAAAATTCAAAAATGTTTATTGCCCAACAGGTGGGACAAACAA
>CAJQUW010016341.1:47500-135984 GCA_907163375.1 Prostheceraeus crozeri
GAAAAATTAATGACAAGTTTGGCGAGCTCATTGTTCTAGACTCTTATATGTCAGTTCGCAGTCGTCAATGTAAACTCAAAAGATTTGAATTTAAACTGTAGTGTAGAGAGTTCTCAATTGACGTTGCAGATCACTGGAATTCCCTCACAAGTGAAGAAGTATATCTCACTTCAGTGAATCACTTTAAATCAAGTTTGCACGTTGCAAACAAAACATTTCGTAACATCACCACAGTCAGTAATCAAATTGTTCACCTCAGAGCTTTTATCACTAGAAAGACGTTTGTTATATTGGAACTTAGAATTGGAACCTCCTAAGGTTTTCTTGTGGAGGCGACATACGAGTATGTACACATGTACACATACAATATACACATGTATTTTTGTTGCATTAATGTTATTATTACGTTAATGCCCGTTTGGGTCATGCAATGTGAAAATTGAATGATGTCTAATGGCATAAGTTGACCAAATAATGTATATAATGTTTTTTTGGAAGCCGGCCACCGATCGCCAATCGACCGTTTTTGAATACGGCGGCCCTCCCCAGGCCGGTTCCAACCCTGCCTTTTTTGATAAAATATGCTGAATGTAGTAGAAACTGAACCTCTGTCACATTTTTCGATTTAGCTTAAACTGGAGCTTGCCCGCTTTCATCGCCTCCTCTTAGGCTTCCACATCGTTATTTCGAAGAAGAAAAAATGGATATAATAATTCCTTACTGCATCAGCTTTTCTTTATCACATAGACTTCATTGTATAAATGAATCAGGAAGAGCCGGTATCTACAATTGAGTCATTTGAGATTGATGACTGATGATTGACTAATTCTGTAGTTGCGTCATTATTGGCAACCAGGATATCACTCAGAAGCGATTAAGCAAATGCTCCTTCGATAGAATAATATCTCCACAAATCTCATTGACAGTATAATCAGCAAGTCATGAAGTCAGTGATCAAACCCAACTGATCTCAGCATTCAATCAACTCAACCTTCTTGATACAAAGTATTACTTATCTAAATATTCTACTGTCCAACGTCAGAAACTACCGTCGCTTGAGATAACATTACGCCTCGCTTAGACACTTGGCTAAGTTGGTCGAAGACCGACTTGTTTGAACAGCATTAATGACGGTTGTCAATGTAGTTTGGGAGATACTTCGGCCATCGGATCAGAAGAGCAGATTTGGGTGGATTGGAATTTCAATACAGCATGGACGTAAAATTGGAATCGATAAATTATTCTATTTCTGGATATGATCGAGCTGGGGATGAAATCCGAAGGAAATGGCGGAGAGTTTGTCTCACTGGATTTATGCTCCCTCCCACACACTCCGCAATAAAGTTTGTGAGGATAGAATATATTTTTGTGCCATCATAATCACATTTGCTGCCTCCGTGCTATAAAAATAGGATTCTTTCCATATCATCTACTGCGTCATTATAAAGACAAATTATGCTATTGGTATATCTTAGCCGATATTTGAACTTTGATTTTATGATCCTACGCAACAAAAATTTTTTTCTCGTTGCGGTTTTTGGTCTACTCAGTTTTCCTAATCTATAATAGTTAGTGTTCAGACATACTCGTATTTGTTTTTTTCTTTAAATGAAAGACAAGTCATCAAGAGCTCCATTCAGATAATGCATCATGTGAATACAAAGTAATTTTTCTTGTTAATAAAAGTCATTATTATCCCAAATATAGAAATTTGATTGCCAAGTTGTGATATTATTCACGGTATGTAGTTATAAGTCCGTGAATCCCCAAACATCGATTAATGATTATCGATAAATGCATGATAAATTGTTAAACGTGGCTTCAGTAGAACATGGAAAGTTCTACTGAGCTAGAAAGCACCAATTTAGTTTTTCAATATGAAGAGGCCCTTTTCATTTTTTTAGCTGGATAGAGTCAGGAGTTTTTATGATACTGTTACTTTTATTCTTACATTCTTAGAAAATTTTTTTGACTTATCCGGCAACCATCTTCAGGTACAAATTCCATTTTCGTATACAAGAATTATGAGAATAATAACATACAAAAACCTTTGACTTTTCCAGCTACATACCTGAAAGTTTCATAGATTAAATGTAATTGTTTACCTTTCTTCACTTTAGTGTGAATCAAGTCAGTGGAGTGGTCAAATTTATATCCACCTATAGCAGTATCCATTTATTCATTGTTACAAAAATCAAGTATTTGGTCTTGTTTTTATTAGATGACAAAGATTAATTTCGGCTATATTCCATGGAAATTCTCAAGTAAAATGTTTACACGGAAGCATGCAAGAAGCAATCCATCTCTATGGTGTAGTCGCTGATCGCAATTCGTAGATTTGAGTCCTACGGTGGCCGTAACCACTTGATTGCGGAGGGTGCTATCTCTAGAACAACAGCTACCGAACATTTTTCGGGACTCATAAGCCGAGATCATGAAAAAATTATAATTCGATTCCGCTAGGAAGCCTGATGCTCATGGAGAAAGAGAAGGGAAATACGGCTAGAACGCCAGAAAGTAAAAAAGTAAAAGAAAAATCCCAAGACGCCAGAAATGTATTCTGAACTCAAAAACCGCAACGGTCGTTTCGTTAACGTAGACAGTCTCTACTGAATGTCTGGATTTTCCATAATAATGCAGACGAAACGCGTAGGATGTTTCTGTTATTCTATTAAGAAAACACTTCCGTCGGGACCTTGGGGGCTAGCCGTCTTTTTCTTTCTGAAAACTTGTACTGCTGCTGATTCCGACTCAAGCAGCTATCCACAGCCATCTAATTATCTTATTGGATGGCCGCATTTATCTGTGATAATAAAAAGAAGCTCAAAGTTTCTACACTCAAACCTATCTGAAAGTATGAAGACATGCATGCAAATGAATACATTTACAAAAACGCTTCTATGCGTGAAGTGAATAACTGGATTGATTAACATTTGGATAACAAAGAAAACTGAATGACGTGTTTAGATAGGATCGTTACAACAAAGGGATTTCATTTGTAGAAATATGAATCCATGTCTATGTATCATGTTGGCCTGTTATTTTCTACGATGTTATATTCATTATTTATTCCTCTTCTAAATAAGCTTTAGGACAAGATATGAAAAAGTGAGAATATACTCGTACAACCAGCTGCATTTGCTCTGTTGATAACTGGATCCAATCGAACTGAAATTAAAATATCATACGATCTATCCGTTCGAACTGAAAATATCAGAATCGCGTAGGGCTAGTTTTATTGAATAAGTGAAGCTGCAATTCTATACGTTAGTGAAGTTAGCAAGGTTAAGGGATTCCTGTCCCATTGGCATTGCGGCTTCCATTGCACGAGTATTTGTCGAAACACAGTTGTTACAGCAGACGCCAGAAATTACAATGGCCAATGGTTCCGACCTACAATGGGAGATTAAATCAGCATATTTGCGACATTTCAATTTGTTATTCTACTGACGATTCCCGCAATTTATGAGATAATGTACCTTTTCCCGTTTCTGTTGGCAGTATAATAATACGCATATAAATACGCATGTAGCAATGCGAGACAGCGCGTGCAAATGATCTTGACGTCATCAAACTCGCGTTGCTTCTGCAAAATCGTTGGCAGGAACTGCGTAACTCTTGACAGATTATTGAAATGCGCTATTTTCTTATGCTACCATAACTTCTTTGGGGTACATGTGTAACCAAAATGACATTAAATGAAAACAATATAATGAACGAGACTATGAATATATTCAGTCAAAAATATCCAGCTTGCTTAAACAGCGCTGTGCATACGACAAGGAACGATTGTGCCACCTGAAGCACTTCAGGTGTTATTGATGGCATTGCCTCCTCAACTTCCCGTCGAAGAATGCCTAGTCGGTATGTTTGTAAGTTCATGTGTGCGGCATGCGCGGCATCATGATCACTGAACTGTACCTGTATGCTGGGATCACTCAATCTCCGCTTGGCATCACTCTTCAAGCAGGAAATTGCTCTCTCCGTCATGTTGAGAAAGGGACTGTAGCGAGGCAATGGCTTGAGATCATGACGGTTACTGATTGGAGTGGGAGGATTTCTGTGTGATGGGGCGTTGTCGCACACTATGAAGAGAGACTCCTCAAACAGAAGTGCTTGGACATCACTCAAGAAGTCTGAAAAGGAAGAGCTCGTCATCCCACCTTCAACGAACATGAAGTGAACCAAGCCGAATTGTGGAGACACTGCCAAGCAGACAGTTAGGTTTCGTCCTCGGTTCCCCTCGACAATTCTTACGGCTCTAGCACCACGCACTGAGCGTCCTTGTGTCCTGGCGGTCCAGACATTGAAGCCACATTCATCAATAAATACAAGGTCGCGGCTCGTGCCTTCCTCCAATGGCCAGGACACAAAGGCCGCCCTTTCTTCCTTCACATCAGCCTTGTTCCATTGTGTTGGTACTGATCTGAGGAGTTTCAGTGTTATCATCTCCCCGTCCAGAGCTCGAGCGAATCGAGAAGGTCATCGTGTGTCTTAAATACCTGTAGTCCACATGTAGATTTGTGATCATCTTACCACAAATCGATTTTCTTGATTTCATCAACAGAATATGGTTGTGCCAAGTGTTATGCAGTTACTGCCAGCGATTTTGCAGAAGCAACGCGAGTTTGATGACGTCATGATCATTTGCACGCGCTGTCTCGCATTGCTACAGGCGTGACAACCGTTTTGCAGTTACTGCCAACGATTTTGCAGAAGCAACGCGAGTTTGATGACGTCATGATCATTTGCACGCGCTGTCTCGCATTGCTACAGGCGTGACAACCGTTTTGCAGTTACTGCCAACGATTTTGCAGAAGCAACGCGAGTTTGATGACGTCACGATGATTTGCACGCGCTGTCTCGCATTGCTACAGGCGTGACAACCGTTTTGCAGTTACTGCCAACAGAAACGGGAAAAGGTATAATCCGCTTTTTCTATGTAAAGTTCTCGGACAATAACTATGGACTTTTAAGGGCATAATTTCACTCACCTCGACTTGTCAAATATACATCCATTATTAAACGTATCATAATATGATCATTTGCATTCGATAACTGAAATTGTTTATTGACAGGAATCAGTCGTCCAGGAAGTAAAGAGCCGCCAAAATCATTCTCGTATGATTACAGTTACTGGTCACATTCTGGGGTAAGTCTGCGATAATTGATGACAATTCCGTCTCTCTCTCCTGTCCATGCAATTGTCTCATTTCGACAGCCGGATGATCCCACATTTGCAAGCCAAGAGCGTGTATACAAAGATATCGGTTTGGAGTTCCTTGATCATGCGTTCGATGGATACAATGTTTGTATCTTCGCATACGGTCAAACTGGAGCCGGAAAATCCTACACAATGATGGGAATGCCACATCTGGCAGGGCAGGCGGGAATTATTCCTCAACTATGTAAGGAACTCTTCAATCGGTTGGATTCTGTGGATAAAAATAATTCCCAAAATATTGTTGAGGTGAGAGTCGTTAACGAATATTTCATCCCTTCATTTCAATTAGGCATGGAGAGATGCAAACTTAATTGACGATGAAATATTATCAATATTTCGGTACATTCCATAGCAAGGGCTTCTCTTTATATAAATTTTAATTCTTAAATATAGTTCATCCTCATGCCGATAAGGAGTGTTGATTTTGAGAGAAGTGAATTTTTGCTTAAAATGAAATCAGGGAATGATTTAGTCGATCGTGCATCTCAGTTTCCCGTGCAACTTTGTCAGCAACTTCGAAGGACTGTCACTAAAAACTGTTATGCAACTAAAAGTTCGGAATCTGCTGCTATGAGATGAACAGTGTACGACTGATACTCGTATAAATACCGTTTAGCTAATATGAAGATTGCAAGAAACTGGATGCTGATTATATTAATGAAAAATTGACATCTACAGCAGAAGTAAATCATTCTGACCTTAATTATTTAGAATTATTCCGATTAAGGAGTACTATGAAATCATATCTGCATTTTTATTGATTGCAATGAATATATTGCTAAAATTTCTGGAAAAATCATAAATTAGATTTTATAACTTGAAGTTAAAGAAATCGATCACACGTTGAAGAACATTTAAAGTGAGTTAAACTCGCATTCAACAGTGGATGCTTCACGTCACCTTATAGTAGAATGTTCATTGTTTCAAAATTAGCGGTAAAAGCAGCGCCATTGTTATGCTAATGCAGCAACATACATACAGCTCATTTTCATAAAGTGATGAATAGTTTTGTTGCGCAAGCAAACATCAACCTGAGCATAAATGAAATTCATACAAATGCTTTTTGATCATCTCTCCTTCCTGATATGAATATTTTCATTAGCACTGCTCACACGCTACTTTGTGCTTGATGCATTATGTAACGAATGTGTTGTTTTGGATTCCTATGTTTCTGATTTTGATTTTCAGCTGGCTAGAAAATATCCAGCTAGAAGAGGAGTGTATATTTCGTTACTGTAGTGGAGATCACAAGAGCCTATTTTTTTAAAAAAACATATGTCGATTTTCACAATTTTTAATAAACTGAATTTTGATTGTTCATTTTGCATCATACCTTCATGAATCATGATTTATCACAATGGCAGACAACCAAGTTGGGATATAGGGCCACGGATAGTGGGCCACCAATTTTAGAAGACAGAAATATGTTAAAAATTCATCCGTTCTATCAAGCGTTCACACGCAGCTTGCTGTATTAAGCATAGTGGTCGCATGCTCTTGTATTACATAATGTGAGTTATTCCCCTCCCCTAGTTTTTCAAATTTGTCCAAATCTTTCAATATATGAGTCAATCGTCATAAAGCTTCAAATACACGTAGTTCAGGATATTTTCTACTCACAAACAAATAATTGCGCAAATCGTACAAGCAATTTTTGGAATTAGAAACAATAGCTTGAAGTGAGCGATGTCAACGGCCTGATCTGACTTCGTCTTTTCGACACATTCTGAGCAGATAGCACTTGAGGTCAACAGATTCATTTCGCAAAATCTCGAGGACGAGAAGTGATGATGTCCGAGGACACATTCCCTGACTTCAGTAACATGCTTAACTTAAAAAAGGTGTTGTACTAAGTAGGGTAACAATCGCATAATTTGAAATAGCAGCCAATGAGACGAAGACGAAGAGAGAGAGCAATGCACAAGCGAGTAACACTTTAAAGAATTTGTGCGTGTAACAGTCTAAGTCAGATCAAGCCGCTGACATCGTTACACTTCAAGTTATCGCCTCTGTTTCATAAAGTACTCGTCCGATTTGCATAATGTGTCGTATGTGATAAGAAAATGTCCTCAACTACGTATATCGGATGTTTTGCCCCAACATAAATTTGTACGACCGAAATGTGTCGAGATAGTAAACCGATATTCAGAGACAGTGTGCCTTTCAATTATTTAACAAAATCAAGTTAAGTTTTTCGATAGCTCATCAATAGTGTATCTTCGTTTGCTGGTCCAGCATAAACATGAATTTGTTGGATTTGCAGTGACCCCGACCTTCCCAGAAAACACAACCAGCTCTAAGAGTGATTTCAGCTCATCCGGGTTGACTGTTGCCCTCGAGACGTAGCATTACTGACCCTGTTTGCGTCAACAATCCTCTTTTAATCCGAAGTTTTTCCAAGTAGGTAGGTAATACACGTAGAGATTTTCAAAATTAGAAGTTTTGCTTTATGTTAACTTAAGAATACTAAGCATATCAGGCAGTTTCAAGTAAAATACTTACATAAATATTGTTGGTTGGCGTAAAAACTTAATTAAAATTGTGACCATTTTTTTCAATTTTTGTGAATCGAAAATGTGACAATGACTAAAAATGCGGCTGCACAGTCGATAAGCAACCCGAAGGCTATGTGAGTGAGAGTGTTGAACGGTGAGTTGTAGCTTTCTTGTAAATATTCACATCAATTTCATAGCCAACAAATGTATAGATGCGGATACGCAGATACATGAACATATGACTGCCCAGTGCCCATTGACTACGGAAATGTGACATCGATCTTTCACTATTTTTTATTACTAAGTTTTTATTAAATTTCACTTGTTCCAAAAGAAAAGACCTCTTCTTGATGGACTCCTCGTTTGTTATTCTTCAATTGCCGAACTTTTGGTCGGACCTTGAAAGCTTTGGCAATTGAAAAATAAAAATCGAGGTTCGATCAAGAAGAGATTTTTCTTTTGGAACAGTGAGTCTACCCTCGTAGAAGAAGATGAAAATTCATTAAAGTTCACTTGATGCTTCAATAGATGGTTGTTGTTGATGTTTTGTGATTTACAACTGATAATGTGATAATAAATTATATTACTGCTTAATTACTCGTACTTGAATTGACAAAGAAAGTAAAACAATCGGTTCAATGTGATGTAACATATTTCATTTAAAACAAAATGAATTTGCAATTGTTGACTTTGGGTGCTTTCAAGTAATTATAAAGAAGTTTACTTTCTCAAAACTCAGGACAGGTTTCTGTGACAATTTCTACCCCCATCAAGTTATTTCCTGGGTAGCCTGGTAACAGATGAGTAATGCTTTGTATGATTGTTTGGCACACCCGGTAAATGATCATTCATTAAAGGACATTAATATGCCTTAAATTTGAATTTCATAATTAATCTTGAGATTGAGATGTAATGTAGAATGATTGTGTCATTTCTGAAGTATATTTCATTGAAATCAATATGCGATTAAAAAAATAACGCATTTAGCAATTTAGCATTTTTTGAGATTCGCACAAATCCCAATCCTCGGATTCTAGCCTAGCCCTATTTTTTCCATTTACTCAATTTCTATTTTCTTATTGAAAATTGCGCGATAAAAATACTTGAAATGTTACGTGTGTAATTCATAAAGTGAACTTTCGGAAACTGCATGACAGTGTGATTTATCTAGTTTGCCTTTATTCGTGAACTTCAGTCGTTGCTGCCAACTGCATAAATTTCTTATCGAGGACATTCATTCCTATTTATCGTGGAGATCAGGCTGGCCTTATCCAAATATGCAGTACATGAAAGTAAAAACGACGGATGGGAAAATGTGAGAACAATTATGGGACAGTGTGAATTGATTGAAGTAGCAATGGAGAAAAAAGTATTTACATATCATAGTGGACATTAATTTGCGCTACCGATATTCAGATTTTAAAGAAAATTTGTCAATAATATGCTTGTCATACGATGTATCGATGAAAGGTTAATTCTGAATTATCGATGCAGTTTAATTTATGAGTTTGCAATTGTAACTTTTCTCAAAAAAGAACTTTGCTTAACTCTTTATACGACACACAACTTTTGTGTCACATTTGTTGGACCTGAAAGGTGTGATGATTTAATTTATAAAGAGATAGCTCAGTTGGTTAATGACGATGGTACGATGGACTTCGGTACGATAGCTCTGAAGGTTCATGACTCGGGAGTATGTCCACTTGCAATCCCCTAGCTTACTAGCTTGGCATTACGCATGGGACCAGCCAAGGAAAGTATTTCTGAAAAAATAGTGATTAGATGTTAAAAAAAGTTTACTCATATACATACATTCGAAATGTCCGCATGTTGCAGGTATCATACATGGAGATTTATTGTGAGAGGGTTCGTGATCTTCTGAATCCGAAAAGCAAGGGAAATCTCAAGGTTAGAGAACATCCGCTGATGGGGCCATACGTGGAAGATCTGTCGAAATGCGCCGTGACGTCCTTCAAAGATGTTAACAGTCTCATCGATGAGGGGAATAAAGCCAGGTATGGAATGAATAATATTTCCAGTTGATAAATATTTAATCTTCAGAAACTTAAGCAGTCTATTAGGAATGAATCACATTATGCGAGTACTCAACTCTTGTCAATTGGTGGGAGTCATTTGACACGTTTTGATGAAAATGAAAAATTTGATTTTTTGATTTATTTAGTTTTCACGTCAATTATCTGTTTATGTTTATGCATTATTTATTACTCGTTGTTTTGGTCTTTTTCACTATCAAAGGATTTTTATTGCAAAGTGTGGTACCCGGCATCAAAGTTTCAGCAGTAATTACATGCTTTTCTTTGTTTATGGCATCTTCACCGGGTAGATCAAAGATGACAAGCATGCAATTTGGGTTCTGAATCTTGAAATTTAACTTTAAACAGGAACAGACCGATGACAACGAATAATAATGACAAGCACTATGAAACCGCACATTACTAGCAAGCATCAGATGAATTATAAATCTCTAAACCGTAGATACCATTGAAATCTTGCAAGCGTTCATCAATATTTCATTTCAAAGTAGGTCAACTGGAATTTGGAGACATTATTAATCAAAATAATGAAAATACCGCTCTTCTTACATGCAATTTCCCTATTTCTACAATTCTCGACATTCTCAATAAATTTTCCAATTTTGCCAACAATTCCATCTACTAATTGCTTACAATCACCCATCCGGAGTCGTGACCTTTTCGAGATGTTTCAAAGAGCCACGACGCATCTTGCTGTACCTTGTTCTGTCTATTTATGCCTTGAGTAATGTACATGAAAACTTGGCAAGCATTATAAATGAGTTTAAAGTACATGTGCAGTACATGCAATATACAGTGTAGTTAAAAACAACACGAACTTTGACGCCATTGCAGTGTTGGGCCGATGTGGCAAAATGTGCATTTTTCATTGTTGGTATGAAAAATCTACGTAAGCAGAAAATATGAGGTTTGAAGTCACTGAGGAGCATTAACTTCGTCTGCGTGAAATAAGAAAAAAGTGTTATTATTCAAGGAAGTCATTGTTCTGATGTTCCTTTATTCTTAAAATTTAATTTGTACTCGGAATAAGCAAGATAGATATTTTTCAGATATATTGTCATTTGTTCGCTTGTGTAAAGTTGACTTTGAGCTTGGTGGCTCAATTGCAACATTCAGTCTATGTGGCCATCTGTCTTTCGATTGTCATTTCCAGATCGTACGAGTCCTTGCGAAGTTTTATAATTCCGAAAATGCACAGAATTAAAGTAATAATACCAATAGTAATAAAACTCAGTGGTACATCTTCACTGAAAACAAAATCACGAATAAAACTGTTCCTTCTTGTGCGAAATAATATTTTCCATGAATTTATATTGTTAAATCATTCTGATTACATGGCTATTGTTCGCCATCAAAATGAATTCAAGACAAGAAAAAAATTATCATAATCATAAGATTACAACGTTTAAGTGTCATTTTTCACTTTAAAAAAAAACGTGTCCCTGTCCTACGCATAGTCTGTTTCGCTACTATCCTAAATCTCGGAGTAGCTGCTGGATATCTTCAATGACAATTTTCTATGAAACTACTTCAATGACAAAAATTAGTTATAATCAGTAAATTAAAGGTTTCTCGATCTTGTCCCATTATAACCCCGCTTGAAATACATTATAAATATTACTTCACTTGCTCATCTTTTTAAAAGATTCAGCAATAAAGGCAATTTTGAAAGCTGCCAATTTTCCGCACATCGGAATATGTCAAAATTTCACCATTTGTTCCCATAAGCATGTGCCATTTATGTCAATGGGCATGCGACATATTTCCCATCGGTGAGCGACAGAATGTGTCACATATCCAAACGTGGCGACCCACCCCTGCCATTGGTTTGGCAGTTGTGAATACAGACTGAAGACATCCTCCACGAGTAGTTTCACGATTTTGAAGAATGTCATTTATTCCGCCCACTTCTTTGTGTTTTTCAACATAATTTGACATGCGATGTATACATTGTAGTGTTATATATCGCACCTACGTATTTGACAGAGGCATTGACATTGTTGCGCAGTCTTTAGTATTAGATGCCCATCATGTCCCTCATGATGGTACTCATGAGGGACATAATCATTTCTTCAATTACAGTTGTGATTGTGTTGCTTGTTACTTGAAGGCGTGAATAACGAAGGAAATGGAACTAATACCCTAGTGTAGACTCTAGACTGACATGCGACTTTTGTTCTAAGTGATTACTGGTAGTTAAATACTTTTTCAAATGTCGCCATAGCCTTTTTTCCTTGTAGAACTGTTGCTGCGACGAACATGAACGAGACAAGTAGCCGATCTCACGCTGTTTTCACCATGAAATTGAGTCAGAAACATGTCGATGGCGAGACGAATGTCGAAGGAGAAAAGGTAAAACTGGAATTAGCTAGAACATGATTGACTGCGTTGCTGATGCGATTGCTTTTATTTCGAATAATCGCAGAATGTTTTAATCATATTTGATTAGCGATCAATAAGATCCTAACGAGAAAATCTGAAACATTGCTTGGTCAATCTGAGGAGGATTTTATTGATGGAATTTTCTCAAATGCGCTTTTCAATATGCATCTCTGTGGTATATAAATATCCTTTTTTGGAAAAGAATAATAGTTCGAAGTACTATGAACATTCGGCTGTGTGACCTGTCAGCAATGGAAACAAAAATTCATCGAATTTAAAAATTTCGAATGAAAATCATTTTATTGCCATAGGAGCTGACTTTTTTGTCTATCTGGTTGACTGGTAGGCCTATTGTACTGCTGACAATTCACTTTTTTGATATTGCGTATCCAACCCACCATATGCGAACCTCAATTAAATAGGAATTCTATCTTGATTGCTTTCAGGTCAGCAAAATCAGTCTTGTTGATCTGGCAGGAAGCGAACGTGCTGATTCAACGGGGGCAAAAGGCACGAGGCTCAAAGAAGGTGCCAATATCAATAAATCTCTGACCACTCTCGGTAAAGTGATCTCAGCTCTGGCAGAGGCAGTAAGTGTTTTTCATCTCCATCTGCTTGTCATTGTCTTTCATATCCACCTGCCTTTTTTAGAGCACAACCGGAAAGAGAAAGAAGAAGAGCGAGTTTATCCCTTACAGAGACTCTGTTCTAACTTGGTTACTGCGAGAAAATCTCGGTAAGAAGTTCGTTCGATTACTTACACATGAGAGAAACTAATCTGGAGATGTCATTTGCAGGCGGAAACTCGAAAACCGCAATGATTGCTGCTTTGAGTCCAGCAGACATCAACTATGATGAAACCCTGAGCACATTACGCTATGCTGATCGCGCCAAGCAGATAATGTGCAAAGCAGTTGTTAATGAAGATCCTAGTAATCGGCTGGTTCGAGAGCTGAAAGAGGAAGTGACACGATTGCGAGAGATATTGAAATTGGAGGGCATCATCCTAGGAGAAGGTAAGAGAGAGTGTTTGACAATGACAGAGTATTGTTTAGAAAGCAATTCCATTACTCTACTTTAAAAACAACGTAGCGGAAGTTCAGGCGCTGCAATTCTTTAGCAGTTAGATTATGGAGATTTATTATTCAGAGGAGTTGTACCAATGTGATAACGATACTCTCAATGTGCTGAATACTCGTGCATAGTTAATTGCGTTACCTTGGGTACGAATGGATTAAATTTAGATATATGTTTTAATTTAGTAGTCATTCACACATAAATTATTCATCTTCATTACCAGTCCAGGTAGCGCATAGCGCTAGTCAGACTTCCTGACCAACTGCTACATAACAGGAACTGTTACAATGCCACTGCTATCAGAAATCTTTGCTGCTGAAGAATCATTGGCCCGTTTAAGTTTAATGTCTTAACATCTAAATGAACTAGCCCTACAATGCAGCAACACGGACCTGCAGTTAGCTGCAACTGTACGAAGCAACCGTCTGACACGTATGAGTAGTGTCGTTAGTATTGTTATGAGCAAAATCTGACATTTTTCAGAACTCTGTGACCCCATTAACCGTTTTCGCTTCTGCTGATTCTCTTCAGTAAGCTAACTGATGCGATGATTGGTTTTGAAATTTCCATTTTAGTTATGCCATTCAAATAAACTTTTATCTCATATAACACATATCTCAATAAACGTTTTATTCAATAGACTTTCATTTCTTTTTAACTACTAAATTTTATTACAAGCTTGTATTACTACCTCCTAGAGCATAAAAAGCAACATCACGGTTTATCTTTAGAATGTGGAACGCTTCAACCGAACCATCCACCCGGCACCCACCCATGCAACGAAATCTATTGACTTGACCACCTTTTCCTCCCGTATTCCTTTAAATATGTGACAAATCTTTATAATTTTTAAATATTAAATATGTGACGATGTTTTAAATCTGTCTGATGAATTGCACAATTTAAGAGATTTCTGGCTCTGCATTGGCGACCGTGGCAGGAACAGTTAGTCGATTTCGCACGATTAATAGTGCGTCGGAATCAACCGCGCTATTCTTGAATGATCAGGAATCGCGCGATTTTTCAGCAATGTGACTTCTCTATGAAATTTGCATGATGAGGTAAAAGCAATGTTTCTATTCACTCTTTCATCGTTTGAGATAATTGCCTGGCTAGACAGGTTTGCAGTGTGAAATCTCTGTGGGAGCTCAACACATAGCATTGAACCATAGCATTAAACACACCATTTACATGAATCATGCATGTTGTCAAGACAAAGTCAATCTTAGTAGCTCTCAATGTTATATCTCAACATTGAAACATAAAGATCTATATATTAATAACGATGCGTGTTAATTCCTGATTTAAGTTTAATATGCACACTATGAGCATAACCCGGCTAGTTATGAAGATAGTAGAGTACCAGTTCCTCTGGGCATAGAATAGAAAGGTGTCCTCAGACTTCAACTATTTAAGCACAAAAATTCCGTGGCAGCAGTTCAGTAGACACTGCTGCTTTCTGCCTACAAGGGCTCGTCAGTGCGGCTCGGAATGACCCAAACTAGCTTGAAATATCTGGAATAGCTGAGCAAGCTGAGGGACTGCACAACGGGCTGCTCTGTGTCTACCTGTCCTGGCTATACTGTGCGGCTGATAATCATAAAGATTATAGAGCGCCAATTCTCGATACTTCAAGCTAGTCTGGGTCATTCCGAACCGTGCTGACGAACCATTGCATAGGCGAAACCCAGTGTCCAAGGCTGTCACGGATTTTTTGTGCTTAAGATTGTTCAAGTCTATCGACGTCTCTCTATTACATTTACTAATGTTTTGCAAACGTTGTAGGTGTAATAGTTTGACTTAATTGATGCATAATAATGCTTTTTTCAGGGCTGATAGAAGAAACGGCAAATACCTACACTCTTATAGCTATGTTCGATAAAATATATGATTGATGAAGACCAAGAGAATCAAAACTGGGAAATACAAGTATTAATAATATACTTCACAGTGCATGCACAAGATGTGCAGGGTGACTCAAATGTCCTAATCGTGTTTCAAATAAAGATTTCTCGTTACGTATTAGCATTACAAATTTATTTTTTCGTTCACCCCGTAGAGGAAGAAGCAGAATTTTTGCATGAGCTTGCACTTCTAAAAAATCAAGTTACACGTCCAGCCAGGATCATATAATGGAGGTCAACCATTTTATTCGATGTCACGAAAAACTTTATCGTTTAAATTTTTTCTGTCATTGACTTAAGCCAAAAATGTTGCTTCTGTTGTCTTTTCTGACAGTTCATTGCTGTTGGCTGGCCTCTTCTTACCGACAGAAAATAATCAAGAAGCGTCAGAATTCGGCTTCTAGATGGCAAAAGGGCTGGATCGCATCGTATAATCCATCGATTAAGGAATTGGATGTTGCGAAATTCCCTCACATTCGATTTCGAACTCTAATGAGGCGGTGTGCCATTGTGTTGGAAAAGTGTCGTCGTGATCTCTTCAGCTCCAGAATAAAATGATGCTTCCACAATTTCATTTAACAATAATGAGATTAAATGCACGATAGATCAGATTGCCATGCAAAAGATGTGCGGCTGGTAGGATTCGAACCTACGACCAAGGTTAACTAGATCTGTGCTCTAACCAACTGAGCTACGAGCCACTTACGCGACTCTGGTAATTGGCAGGATCAAACCCTCACCACCACACATCAGTTTTCAAGGCAATAATAATCAATGAATATAAATAACACGTCACAATTGTGACCGCCGACATTAAGGCAAGTAGCGGGGATAGATTGTCCACCAAAGCATCTTAAGCCATCATAGAAGAGTCCATAGTCACTGTCGTTGACTCAAAGAAGTGATGTCCAATGATCCGCTCTCAAAACACCTACACTACCAGCTAGATTAACTGGAAACTTCTAGTCACTGAATCTCAAAATATTCAGAATCGCGCGAAAATCAAATCGCGCCCGCCACTGATTGGCGATCACAAAGTGCATACCACGACGCTTGTGTAAATGAGGTTCTACACTTAATTGTTTAACTTTTTAAAATTCCTCACAACCATACTCATACCGAGACTTGAGGTTGCATCTATCAATATACAGTTTCTTGCATTTGGTTGCTTTTCATCAAGTTAAGCATTGTCGGTGATATATTTTATACTTGACTGATCTTGACAACATTGAAAAATCTCAATAATTTACAGACAGTACACTAGTAATTAGCTTACAGTGCATTACATTCAATAAAGTGCATTTACATTCCGCCTTCTTTCACCAGCATGTACCGAAGTAGTGATGTCTACATCTCTTGTGTAATTAGAGACCGTAAATGCTCCAAAAGCTATCAGTCCCCTTAGACTACATAAGTGCTCACTGTAGCGAAGGAGGACTTCCATGTATCTGCGCTATATTTCAAGTGCGTACAGAGTATCGAAATTTTTAAATGTCGCAAACGAAATGTCTTGATACTTGTAATGAAAAAATAGGGTTTTACCTATCAATAATGAGACTTTATTGAGAAGTCCAATTATCAAAGATGAATATTTCACACATGAGACGTCATCGCATATGAAGCCTAATTCTTGAGGTCATGCTCTGCTACAAACAAAGTAGCTAAGACTGATTTTTTATAAGCTTTTATCGAACTGTCATACACCTTGTTTCAGGCAATACCACATGTAGTTTCTCATTTCTCTTTATTGTAAAAGGATTGCACTTAAAAACTAATCATAAACTTTTCATGACCATGCGGTCATTTTTCGGAGCAAGTGTCGTTTAAGTATCCATCACCTGTCGAAACATAAGTTCTATTTCAAACTCCAATTAATTAATCATTTTTGTACGAGTGATTGCCTTTGTGATCGACTGTAGAAATCATAAATACAGTTTCACACAAGCTTCGAACACAATTTGCAAGAGTCTTATAATGCTTTGCAAGGAAAGGAAGATAGTGAAGCACTTGAAGAAGAAAAGGCAGTTTTTGAAAATATAGTTAAAAGTTTTTGAAAAGAGCTAGATAGGGGAATCTCGATATAACTTGTGATGGTAGAAAGTTCATAATCTCTGTAAAGCACGAAGAGCAATATTGTCAGCCCGTTCGAAGAAAGAAGGCAATAAACTGTAATCACGTTCACAGTGCAAATTCTGTGCGAATTCACAAGATCAGTAAACTTCTCAATCAGCAGCTTTCAAAGGTTGTGGTGATGTAATACAGATATGTCCGTCTTATTAATACATAAATCAGCAACATGTCAGCAACTTTTGAAATTAACCGATATTGTTTATTTGAGACAATTAATTATGGTACAGTTGGAGAATAATTAATTTTTGCGGAAATTATGAGTAGAAATTATAAATGCCACTTTCTAGTTATGCCACTTTCACTATATAAGTGACATTGTTAGGTGAATTTCAAACAATGACTTATAAATTGCATTGTCATAATTTCAGTTGTCCATGTAATGCATGAAATGAATGTAGTAGGTGTGTTTTTCAAATCTGCCATGCATTGCCTTTGCTTCAGACATTCGTTTTGTTTTTTTTGTCAACCAATTATCGCGCAAGTAAACATACTCGTATTTTATTTTTGCCCTCTCATTAAGAATATTGCATTGCGTCATGACAACATTCTGTTGAATCCTTATGCGTTATCATTAGACATGCTATATCATCGATAATCTTATTTTGATTCACCTGCATTTACTTTTGTAGACCTTTCGAATGCCTCCGACACTATCATTCAAGATTCATCATCGCGTATGTTATCATCACTTTCCATCATTGTCTTTGTGGCATGCACGTTTGACGTTTGTTTTTATTTTACAACTTCAGTGAAAAATTTTGTCATTCGTCTTTTTTTGACAATTTTGAATTTGAGAATTCTTGCCTCCAATTTGATAATTTGTCGTTATTTATTTTGCAGGCCTCTCTGGTATACCTGAAATGGGTGATATCTCAAAAGTGAAACGACAGCCGTCAGTTTGCATGGAAGATGGTGAAGATGCGATTGACAAGCTCCGCTCCTCTGAAAAATTGATAGCTGAATTGAATGAAACATGGGAAGAAAAATTACGAAGATCTGAGGAAATGAGGCAAATCAGGTACACAACTTGTAATGAATATAAGTCAATAAATTGTTCTGATCATCCATTTCTATATCAGGCTGCAGTGTAACTACATCTCGAGGAAACCGATTAGATAAAATATTGCCAGTAAAGTTAAAGCTTGCCTACATACGTCAAAGATGCATCCAGTAGGGATTTGGCTAATTTCCAAAGATCATAAACAGATGATCAATGTCACAGTATAAAGAGAAAATAGCTCAAATTTAAATTTATCGTCATCTTTCAATGAGGTAAATCATCAATTTGTATTAAAATTCATTTGACCGCTGAATTATGAAATTTGCTGATAACACCGACTTTCACAGGCAAAGAAACAAATCTCAGTATGATTCAAGATGTTCTGGGATCATTGACCAACCTTTGCAACTATTTGCTCAAGTCCGCATCGAAAATATAGATTTTGACATTGGAGACTGCTTTCCAAAATAATAGCCAACAAATTGGCAATTATATTGCTGAAACTAAGTACTTATCCTGGTTGATTTATACATACAGTACTGTTGCAAAGAATTTTACAATGCATTTTGGAATATAATTAAGAAATTGAATACGCCAGTAGGGTCCGTAAAGGATGCAAAAATTAATTACCTGAATGCATGAACTTCATATCTCATATTATGTATATGTATATATATATCCTTTGATCGCCATTGGTCAGTTAAATTTATGAAAGAAAAATAATAGTAGACCAATTAACTGATAAAATCTTTATTAGACGATATTTCGTATGACACTTGATCACGTCTAAAGTTCGTCTGAACAAGTCATCTGAAAATCATATTCTAATACATAGATCTAAGATATAAAAGCTTTAATATTATGTCAAGATAAAATGCCATACGATTAGAGGAAATAATTACCATGAAAAAATCTCTAGGCTGCATGGTCTAGATGGATGAAGAGCCTATAGAAAAAAAAATCAATTATGTGCAATGTTAATTTGAGGTTTACGAGATTTCTAAGGCAAAAGATTAAAAGGCAACTTTTCAGCTGCCTTTCTTTTACAAACGTTCTTAAACCTTTCTTGCATTATTTCACAGTCAATATCTTCATTTGCTGGTTTCATTTTATGCTACAACTTGAAATGTTGGTAAATCATACTTTCTTTTTAGTTGAGATGTTCTAAAACCCGCTTGCATAATGTGCATCGACTTTCACCAATATAGAACATTTTACAGTGAGTGCAAATGATTTTATATACCAAGTTCTTGTGGTTGCACATACATCTGTTTCCGCACAAGCAACTATTATTGCAAGGAACAGTCATTTCCTTTCTCAAAAAAACTGATAATGGAGGTGAGCCGATGAAGGTTGGTATGACTCTGACTTTTTCAATTTTCTGTAATTCAATTTTGATCTTTCGTGCCTAAATTTTATTAATAAAAGGCATTCGAATATATACGTTTGTGAAAGAAAGGCAGCTGAAAAGTTTTTATTGAATCTCGTAAACCTCAAATTAACATTGCACATAATTGACTTTTTTCTATAGACTCTTCATCCATCTAGACCATGCAGCCTAGAGATTTTTTCATGGTAATTATTTCCTCTAATCGTATGGCATTTTATCTTGACATAATATTAAAGCTTTTATATCTTAGATCTATGTATTAGAATATGATTTTCAGATGACTTGTTCAGACGAACTTTAGACGTGATCAAGTGTCATACGAAATATCGTCTAATAAAGATTTTATCAGTTAATTGGTCTACTATTATTTTTCTTTCATAAATATAAATATATATATATATATATATATACTTAAAAAATATATACATACCATCTAGCACACAGAATAGAGCGCTATCCCCCACGACAAGCATTTATAACTCTGAAAGATCAAAAGGAAATCTTTGCGAGTAATCTCAATTGCCGATTGATGATTCCTGCAAAAAGTGAGATTGGAGTAGTCAGAGTAGTAGACAGTACTATACGAAATTCAACTAACCTGCTACAATGGAGAAACTCAGAAAATATTATCGATTGGTTCAAAAACATACCTAGAAAAGAGAACTCTTCTCTCTTGAAATTTGACATCGTGGACTTCTATCTATCTATCACTGAAGAATTATTGGACAAAAGCATAACCTTCGCTCAATCAATAGAAATCCCGAGAAAAGATGTTGCTGTGATAATGCATGCAAGAAAATCCCTTCTTTTTGAACAAAACACATGGGTGACGAGAAACAATGATTTATTCGACGTTACAATGAGCAGTTATGATAGAGCCGAAGTCTGTGAATTTGTAGGCTTATTTCTTCAAGAACTTTCCGATAGATTTGAATGCAACAATATTGGCTTATACAGAGATTATGGCTTATGTGTGATACCAAGCACCTCCGGCCCACAGTGTGATCGCTCTAGAAAAGATTTAATGCAAATCTTCAAAAGACAGCAGATTGCAGTATAAAATCAACAGATTTTTTGGACATTTATTTCAGTTTGGAGAACGAAACATATCGACCATATATCAAGCCAAATAGCAATCCATTATACATTCACAAGCAATCAAATCACCATCCTTTAATCCTAAAACAAATCCCGAACATGGTGGAAAAAGAGTATCCAAATTGTCATGCAACGAAGTCGAATTCAACAAAGCAAAGATGACTTATCAAAAGCTTTAAAAGGAAGTGATCATCCATGCAATTTAACATTCAATCCCACTACAACAACAAAATCAAAGCGGAAAAGAAATATCATATGGTTCAATCCTCCATTCAGTGCAAATGTGAGAACTGACATAGGAAGACAGTTCTTGTCATTGATCAAAAAACATTTTCCCAATCATCACAAATGCCACAGTCTATTCAATAAAAACAATATGAAATTGAGCTACAGCTGTGTTAAAGATATGAAAAACATTATAAAAAGTCACAACTCAAAGATTTTTAACCAATCACCAAAAGCAGAGGAAGCTGCAAACAAAGAAGCAAATTGTAATTGCAGAAACAAAAATAAATGCCCATTAGATGGCAATTGTTTAACACAACGTATCATCGATACAGCTGCAGTAACCTACCAATCAAAAGAAACTACCTACTACGGCATGTGTGAGGGTGACTTCAAAGGTCGATATAATAATCACAAAAAGTCATTTAACAACATACGATATAAAAATGAAACTTCGCTGTCACAATCTATATGGTCACTGAAAAACAAAGACATTCCATATAATATCAAATGGAGCATGGTCCAACAAACAAACCAATACTCATGCAGAAGCCAATATTGCAGTCCATGTCTATCAGAAAAATATCACATCATCACTGCCAATTCTGAAACACTGATAAATAAGAAAACTGAAATAATATCAAAATGCAGATATCGACGAAAATGTCTGTTGTCCACTCTTACATCATAGACCTTCATAGATAAAGATTCGAATTTTGTATAACCATGATTTTGTAAATTGGCTTCCTTTTTATATATTGTTGTCTGGTGATCGGTGGCATTCATGTCATCCGTGAAACTTTAAGTAACAACAATAAATGATCTAGCTGAAATTTTATTATATATATATATATATATATATATATATATATATATATATATATATATATATATATATATGTATATATATACTTTATTACATATACATATATAAATGAATGAAAGCACTTCAACAAACTTTCAATTTGTACGAGCGCTTTCTGGAATATATTTCCTTCTCCATGTGCATAGCATACAAACAGTGACATGTAAGAGAAATTTTAATTGAATTACATATATAACGGGTGTCCAAGAAGTCTGGAACCATAAGGAATAATAAAAACTGTGACTAATATAAAGATGTGCGTATTGTCATATAACCATAGCATGTACAATGTGAATAGTCAATTAGTGAAAGCATCTTTTCGAATGCTTTCAAGTTTCAATTTTGCGAGTGTTCAAAGTGCTTACCGCAAACATTCTTGAAATCGAATTGAAATTTCATGTTGCACATTTTGCAGTATACACATCCATGTAGCTTCAATTTGTCAGACTTCCTAACATGCTTCCAGGATTCGCTCTTGCAGGTGAACTAGATCATGACATATGCTTGGCTACCCGAGCTAGGTCAGGACTCCTTTGGAGTCCATTCAATTGTTCCTATACGACCGATCCAGTTATCAAATGTTTCGTGCCAATTTCTATCCTTGATGGCAACCGAATGGTGGTGCAGAGCTCGATCCTGCTGAAACAAGGCAGGCTTACATCCAATTTCATCAAGTTCAGGTAATAGCTGCTTTGCACCATTTCCATGTGTCACCATTTACATAGTCTCATAAGAGAAGAATGTTCCAATCAAGCGCGCTCCCGATAAACCACAACACCTTTAATTGTCGAACCTTGAACGCTGTGATCACGCGCATCCAATGAGGATTGACGTGGCCCAATGCCGCATATTTTGCTTGCTTACCTCGCTTGACACATGACACTTTGCCAAAGCGATCTCGTGTCAAAATGTATACATCAGTGATTTAGAGTGTCACGATGTTCGTGGTTAACTCTTTGGACACTTGTAAATATTCAAAAAGATGCTTTCAAAAAAATTGATTATTCATCTGATGCAGAATAATGCGGTATATAATTATACTAGTCACATTCTCTTATTAATTCCTGTGGTTCCAGACTTTATGGACACCCGGCACATGATTGCATAGAAAACTGACAACAAAGAAATATGCATTCAGTTGTATATGATCGAAATTATATTAGATATCGTGGAATAAGAATCAATAGAAATATATTTTGATCCAGTATTTTGTGAGATGAAGTGATGATGTGAAAAAAATCGACGATAAAACTGTGAATGAAGTATACGTTTGTACGTGAAGCTTAATGACATACATGAGCGGTGAAGGCCAATTAGAAATCTTTCAAAGCAGCAAGTGCATACACTAGAAAATTGTGTCTAACCACTTTTTTGTTGTATCATTTATTTATCGAACAATTTCTGTGGAGTATTCTGAAAACAGGAATAGCACACTGATCGATTATTTTTGAAATATTTTGCGAAACATTCTGTTCTACAGAAGTAGATATTCATGTTCCAATCCGATATTTGTTATTATTCTCTCAGCCCATCGTTGTTTGTCGATTTATGAACTGGCTGCTGTGCAATTCACACTGTTTTGATTATTTTCCTTTTTGATGCTTATATCAGCAGATATCAATCCTAGAAGTCATATTAAAAGCAAAAATACAGATGATCTGCATCCGAAATCAAATTAATCGATGGAAGAATAATGTTGAATATTTGTTCACATTTCGAATCGATTGATTTCATGGCTCCCTTAAATTATGTTGTTTGTCTTTTATCAGTCAATGGAATCGAATGTTCCGTGATAAATCATTGAAATGAATTTTTCATACAGGGAAATGGAGCTTCAGGAAATGGGTCTGGCACTGAAAGAAGATGGAGGACCACTGGGAGTATTTTCGTCTCGTAAAGTTCCTCATCTTGTCAACTTGAATGAAGATCCATTGATGTCTGAATGTTTAATCTATTATCTCAAAGGAACGAAAACACGGTAAGAATCTCTTTGCCATTTTTGGAATTTATTCTGGTGATGACATAATGTTGGCATTGGGCGTTACCCACAATCACCATTCGGCTTCTCGTCCAAGGTTTTATATATCGTCCACTCTTTTTCATATAATTTGCCAATGAATATAACTAATCGTTAGGATTTCTATAAATGGAAACATTTAAATAAAAAATAGTGCTACCAAAATGACAGCGCTTGCCATCTCAGACAAACCAACTCTTCTTAATCTTGAACTATCATCACTTTTGTCACTATAATAGGGTGGGGTTGAAGTGGATGTAGGTTTTATGATAATCATGCGCTTTTCTTGTTATTTAATAAACATCAACCGCAGTTTTAAAAGTTGAACAGTGTACCCCGTTTACTTACTATCATTATTGTCTGATTATGTCAGCACCGTCTATGGGGAGTAGTGACGTTAAACCATTCATCATTCTTATGCCAATATATTTAGAAAATATAATTTTGTCTAAACCAAAAAGAAAACGATTTTTATAACATCTTTTATTTTCATTTATTTTTTGCTCTTTTTAAATGCGATGAATCTTATGCCCATTTTACCTCTTGTGGGACCACAAAATCACCGCATCAACTACTGCATGAACATCTAAGTCCGGACACGCGGCAAATGTTCTATCAGGAAAGCGTAAAGGACACGATTCTGAAAGAGACAACCGGTGCTACAAATATGTTTCCATTGCAAGCCTGATAATGAAGTCTTTCCATCGTGATGGTATACCAGTTCATCGATAATTTTTTGCCATCTGTAAAATGTCTATCGTTCGGCTTCCCAAATAAGCTGCGTAAAGTGAATAGAAATATTTGATCATTTTCCATTCTAAGAGTTCAGGTCATCATAATGAAAGAGAAACAGACATTGGATCAAATTACATAAAAATTTCAAGAGAGCAGTATCGCATATTTCTGGCGTGGAGGAGGTTAATTCGTGCATTAAATTGATTAGGAATGGATATTTGGCTAATGGCCACCCTAGACAAGTAATAAGGAAATGCTCGTTTAATGGAAAATTCCAACCAATAAGACAGAAATAGGATGAAAAGTAAGCTTTACATTACCATATTTATCAGAAGTTCATGTAAGACAAGCCAGGACAATGTAAAAAAAGCAAAGTAAGCGACATCAAATCAAGATATTCGAGGTCAAGTGCTCAACCCAAAGAGAATAAATTCTGTTCTCTAGATAGGGATGCGTACTTCGCATAGCAAATTAATGTATAATTCGTGCAACTCATTTTTTATTGTGAATCAAAACGCACGATGAGAATTAGGAATCGAGAACACGTGAAAAATATCTCGTCACTTAAGTACCAGCATATTCAGGTTAGACTTGCTATCGATCCATCTTTAAGCTATATTGTACGCGAAAACTTATGTTTCTTAAGTCTTTTCTTTGTCGCAACGTCGAATGTGACCAAACAGCGGGAATGTTTTCTTAGATAGTAATATGGCTCTTGGTGGTTCACTTGGTTAAGTAACATGCATCATGACAAAATGATTTCGATATAAACATTGACTAGGGAGCTGAACAGGCAAACACCCTTCGGAGAAATAATGTTTTGGACGGTTACAATCCTTCAACTTTGACATTTTTAAAATTAAAATTCTGAGCAACTACAATTCTGCTTCAACGGTGTCGACATCTTCTCAGATATTTTCAAGAGTATCATAATTACTGTTACGATCTTTTCGCAATGATTTTCTGTACTCATAAACGGAAAGATTTCTGCTTGGATAATTATAGTGACATTATAAGGGATATGTGATAGATTTAATCCTGTTGTCGAATGAAATTCGGAATAGTGACGAGAAATGACGTCAATCTTCCCACGCAGTCAATGAATACGAATTATTTTGCGTCGTTTTAATGTTCTGTTCAAAATTAGCATATTTTCTCCAATACTCGTTGATTTATCGACGGAGTAAGCAGTCGGTACGTTAAGATGCGAGAAAGATCGAAACCGTCTTTCGACCGAAGTGATGCGATTACATGCGCTCCTGAAGGTTGATGTCTATTTGCAGCCTGATTCAATAACACCTCTGCAACTCAGCGCACGTACCTTGGTGTGCAATGTGCATGTCATGGTGGCATTAATACATTGGCAATGGAAAATATTTAATAGAAGCTTGAAATATGCATTCATGCGCATCTGTATTAAAATGATATAACATAGTGATCTCCGTGGTGCTTTGGCTAGAATCTTGATCTTGTGAATAATGTGGTCGAGTCTGTCTGCTAGAGGATGTCAATGCGCCGTCGTGCACCGGGAAATCACACAAATCGGATGTCATCAGTAATATTCTTAATTGGGAGTTGTGACTGTTAAATATTGAATGTTCATCTTTTTTTTAATTCATTTAGAACAATTTTTTGCTAAAAAGAGCCCATTCCAAATCCAACCTCATGTGCTCTATCTTCTCTGTATAGATTGCTGATCAGGTCGATGAATCTCAACTATCAGCTCCTTTTGTGTATCTTCTGCTTTGAAGACGCAGTCTAAAAGTTTTGTAATATAAATATGATGAAGCATTTCTTTCTCATCAATATAAAGAATATCTTTCTCAATAATATGAGACATCTCTTCCCCGATCATATGAAGCACCTCTTTCTGGTGATGCTGAGTTTAGATTGATGAGAGCCAAAAAATAATAATGGTATTGTAAATATTTATCTTTTCTCATAAGAAATATGAAAAGCCTCCTCGCAAATGTAAAAAATCTCTTCCTCAATCATATGAATCATATCTGTCTTAATATGAAGCACATCTTTCTCAATGATATGAATCATATGTCTCAATAATATGAAGCATCTCTTTCTCAATAATATGAATCATTTCTTCCTCAATAATTCGAAGCATCTCTTTCTCAATGATATGAAGCATCTCTTTCTCAATAATATGAAGCACTTCTTTCTCAATGATATGAATCATCTCTTTCTCAATCATATGAAGCATCACTTTCTCAATGATATGAAGCATCTCTTTCTCAATGATATGAATCATATCTTTCTCAGTAATACGAATCCATATCTTTCTCAGTAATATGAATCATCTCTTTCTCAATAATGTGAATCATATCTTCCTCAGTAACATGAATCATATCTGTCTCAGTAATATGAAGCATTTCTTTCTCAATGATATGAATCATATCTTTCTCAGTAATATGAATAATATCTTCCTCAATAATGTGAATCATATCTTTCTCAGTAATGTGAATCATATCTTTCTCAGTAATATAAATCATATCTGTCTCAATGATATGAAGCATCTCTTTCTTAATCATATGAAGCATCTCTTCCTCAATAATATGAAGCATCTCTTTCTCAATAAAATGAAGCATCTCTTTCTCAATGATATGAATCATATCTTTCTCAGTAAAATGAATTATATCTGTCTCAATAAAATGAAGCATCTCTTTCTCAATAATATGAAGCATCTCTTCCTCAATAAAATGAAGCATCTCTTTCTCAATGATATGAAGCATCTCTTCCTCAATAAAATGAAGCATCTCTTTCTCAATGATATGAAGCATCTCTTTCTCAATCATATGAAGCATCTCTTTCTCAATAATATGAAGCATCTGTTCCTCAATGAAATGAAGCATCTCTGTCTCAGTAATGTGAACCATCTTCTTTCTCAATGATATGAAGCATCTCATTCTCAATGATATGAAGCATCTCTTTCTCAATGATATGAAGCATCTCTTTCTCAACGATATGAATAATCTCTTTCTCAATAATATGAAGCATCTCTTCCTCAATAATATGAATCATATCTTTCTCAATAATATGAAGCATCTTCTTTCTCAATGATATGAAGCATCTCTTCCTCAATAATATGAAGCATCTCTTTCTCAATGATATGAAGCATCTCTTTCTCAATAATATGAACCATATCTTTCTTAATCATATGAAGCATCTCTTCGTCAATAATATGAAGAATCTCTGTCTCAATAATATGAAGAATCTCTTTCTCAATGATATGAAGCATCTCTTTCTCAATAAAATGAAGCACCTCTTTCTCAATAATATGAAGCATCTCTTCCTCAATAAAATGAAGCATCTCTTTCTCAGTGATATGAAGCATCTCTTTCTCAATGATATGAAGCATCTCTTTCTCAATAATATGAAGCATCTCTTTCTCAATAATGTGAATCACTTCTGTCTCAGTAATGTGAAGCACTTTTTTCTCAGTGATATGAAGCATCTCTTTCTCAATAATATGAAGCATCTCTTCCTCAATAATATGAAGCATCTCTTTCTCAATAATATGAAGCATCTCTTTCTCAATGATATGAAGCATCTCTTTCTTAATCATATGAAGCATCTCTTCCTCAATAATATGAAGCATCTCTTTCTCAATAAAATGAAGCATCTCTTTCTCAATGATATGAATCATATCTTTCTCAGTAAAATGAATTATATCTGTCTCAATAAAATGAAGCATCTCTTTCTCAATAATATGAAGCATCTCTTCCTCAATAAAATGAAGCATCTCTTTCTCAATGATATGAAGCATCTCTTCCTCAATAAAATGAAGCATCTCTTTCTCAATGATATGAAGCATCTCTTTCTCAATCATATGAAGCATCTCTTTCTCAATAATATGAAGCATCTGTTCCTCAATGAAAAGAAGCATCTCTGTCTCAGTAATGTGAACCATCTTCTTTCTCAATGATATGAAGCATCTCATTCTCAATGATATGAAGCATCTCTTTCTCAATGATATGAAGCATCTCTTTCTCAACGATATGAATAATCTCTTTCTCAATAATATGAAGCATCTCTTCCTCAATAATATGAATCATATCTTTCTCAATAATATGAAGCATCTTCTTTCTCAATGATATGAAGCATCTCTTCCTCAATAATATGAAGCATCTCTTTCTCAATGATATGAAGCATCTCTTTCTCAATAATATGAACCATATCTTTCTTAATCATATGAAGCATCTCTTCGTCAATAATATGAAGAATCTCTGTCTCAATAATATGAAGAATCTCTTTCTCAATGATATGAAGCATCTCTTTTTCAATAAAATGAAGCACCTCTTTCTCAATAATATGAAGCATCTCTTCCTCAATAAAATGAAGCATCTCTTTCTCAGTGATATGAAGCATCTCTTTCTCAATGATATGAAGCATCTCTTTCTCAATAATATGAAGCATCTCTTTCTCAATAATGTGAATCACTTCTGTCTCAGTAATGTGAAGCACTTTTTTCTCAGTGATATGAAGCATCTCTTTCTCAATAATATGAAGCATCTCTTCCTCAATAATATGAAGCATCTCTTTCTCAATAATATGAAGCATCTCTTTCTCAATAATATGAAGCATCTCTGTCTCAATAATATGAAGCATCTCTTTCTCAATAATGTGAATCACTTCTGTCTCAGTGATATGAAACATCTCTTTCTCAATGATATGAATCATATCTTTCTCAGCAAAATGAATTACATCTGTCTCAATAAAATGAAGCATCCCTTTCTCAATAATATGAAGCATCTCTTCCTCAATAAAATGAAGCATCTCTTTCTCAATAATATGAAGCATCTCTTCCTCAATAAAATGAAGTATCTCTTTCTCAATAATATGAAGCATCCCTTTCTCAATAATATGAAGCATCTCTTTCTCAATAATGTGAATCACTTCTGTCTCAGTGATATGAAGCATCTCTTTCTCAATGATATGAAGCATCTCTTTCTCAATGGTATGAAGCATCTCTTTCTCAATAATATGAAGCATCTCTTTCTCAATGATATGAAGCATCTCTTTCTCAATGATATGAAGCATCTCTTTCTTAATCATATGAAGCATCTCCTCCTCAATAATATGAAGCATCTCTTTCTCAATAATATGAAGCATCTCTTTCTCAATAATATGAAGCATCTCTTTCTCAATAATATGAAGCATCTCTTCCTCAATAAAATGAAGCATCTCTTTCTCAATAAAATGAAGCATCTCTTTCTCAATAACATGAAGCATCTCTTTCTCAATGATATGAAGCATCTCTTTCTCAATAATATGAATCACATCTGTCTCAATGATATGAAGCATCTCTTTCTCAATAATGTGAATCATTTCTGTCTCAGTGATATGAACCATCTTCTTTCTCAATGATATGAAGCATCTCTTTCTCAATAAAATGAAGCATCTCTTTCTCAATGATATGAAGCATCTCTTTCTCAATGATATGAAGCATCTCTTCCTCAATAATATGAAGCATCTCTCCCTCAATAATATGAAGCATCTCTTTCTCAATAATATGAAGCATTTCTTTCTCAATAATATGAAGCATCTCTTTCTCAATAATATGAAGCATCTCTTTCTCAATAATATGAAGCATCTCTTTCTCAATAATATGAAGCATCTCTGTCTCAATAATATGAAGCATCTCTTTCTCAATAATGTGAATCACTTCTGTCTCAGTGATATGAAGCATCTCTTTCTCAATGATATGAAGCATCTCTTTCTCAATGGTATGAAGTATCTCTTTCTCAATAATATGAATCATATCTGTCTCAATAATATGAATCATATCTTCCTCAATAATGTGAAGCATCTCTTTCTCAATAATGTGAATCACTTCTGTCTCAGTAATGTGAAGCATCTTCTTTCTCAATGATATGAATCATATCTTTCTCAGTAATATGAATAATATCTTCCTCAATAATGTGAATCATATCTTTCTCAGTAATATAAATCATATCTGTCTCAATGATATGAAGCATCTCTTTCTTAATCATATGAAGCATCTCTTCCTCAATAATATGAAGCATCTCTTTCTCAATAAAATGTAGCATCTCTTTCTCAATGATATGAATCATATCTTTCTCAGTAAAATGAATTATATCTGTCTCAATAAAATGAAGCATCTCTTTCTCAATAATATGAAGCATGTCTTCCTCAATAAAATGAAGCATCTCTTTCTCAATGATATGAAGCATCTCTTTCTCAATGATATGAAGCATCTCTTTCTCAATCATATGAAGCATCTCTTTCTCAATAATATCAAGCATCTCTTTCTCAATAATATGAAGCATCTGTTCCTCAATGAAATGAAGCATCTCTGTCTCAGTAATGTGAACCATCTTCTTTCTCAATGATATGAAGCATCTCATTCTCAATGATATGAAGCATCTCTTTCTCAATGATATGAAGCATCTCTTTCTCAACGATATGAATAATCTCTTTCTCAATAATATGAAGCATCTCTTCCTCAATAATATGAATCATATCTTTCTCAATAATATGAAGCATCTTCTTTCTCAATGATATGAAGCATCTCTTCCTCAATAATATGAAGCATCTCTTTCTCAATGATATGAAGCATCTCTTTCTCAATAATATGAATTATATCTTTCTTAATCATATGAAGCATCTCTTCCTCAATAATATGAAGCATCTCTTTCTCAATGATATGAAGCATCTCTTTCTCAATAAAATGAAGCACCTCTTTCTCAATAATATGAAGCATCTCTTCCTCAATAAAATGAAGCATCTCTTTCTCAGTGATATGAAGCATCTCTTTCTCAATGATATGAAGCATCTCTTTCTCAATAATATGAAGCATCTCTTTCTCAATAATGTGAATCACTTCTGTCTCAGTAATGTGAAGCACTTTTTTCTCAGTGATATGAAGCATCTCTTTTTCAATAATATGAAGCATCTCTTCCTCAATAATATGAAGCATCTCTTTCTCAATGATATGAAGCATCTCTTTCTCAATAATATGAAGCATCTCTGTCTCAATAATATGAAGCATCTCTTTCTCAATAATGTGAATCACTTCTGTCTCAGTGATATGAAGCATCTCTTTCTCAATGATATGAATCATATCTTTCTCAGTAAAATGAATTATATCTGTCTCAATAAAATGAAGCATCCCTTTCTCAATAATATGAAGCATCTCTTTCTCAATGATATGAAGCATCTCTTCCTCAATAAAATGAGGCATCTCTTTCTCAGTGATATGAAGCATCTCTTTCTCAATGATATGAAGCATCTCTTTCTCAATGATATGAAGCATCTCTTTCTCAGTAATATGAATCACATCTGTCTCAATGATATGAAGCATCTCTTTCTCAATAAAATGAATCATTTCTGTCTCAGTAATGTGAAGCATCTTCTTTCTCAATGATATGAAGCATCTCTTTCTCAATGATATGAAGCATCTCTTTCTCAATAATATGAAGCATCTCTTTCATAATCATATGAAGCATATCTTCCTCAACAATGTGAAGCATCTCTTTCTCAATAATATGAAGCATCTCTTTCTCAATAAAATGAAGCATCTCTTTCTCAATAACATGAAGCATCTCTTTCTCAATGATATGAAGCATCTCTTTCTCAATAATATGAATCACATCTGTCTCAATGATATGAAGCATCTCTTTCTCAATAATGTGAATCATTTCTGTCTCAATGATATGAACCATCTTCTTTCTCAATGATATGAAGCATCTCTTCCTCACTAAAATGAAGCATCTCTTTCTCAATGATATGAAGCATCTCTTTCTCAATGATATGAAGCATCTCTTTCTCAATAATATGAAGCATCTCTCCCTCAATAATATGAAGCATCTCTTTCTCAATAATATGAAGCATTTCTTTCTCAATAATATGAATCATATCTGTCTCAATAATATGAATCATATCTTCCTCAATAATGTGAAGCATCTCTTTCTCAATAATGTGAATAAATTCTGTCTCAGTAATGTGAAGCATCTTCTTTCTCAATGATATGAAGCATCTCTTTCTCAATGATATGAAGCATCTCTTTCTCAATGATATGAAGCATCTCTTTCTCAATGATATGAAGCATCTCTTTCTCAATAATATGAAGCATCTCTTCCTCAATAATATGAATCATATCTTTCTCAATGATATGAAGCATCTCTTTCTCAATAAAATGAAGCATCTTCTTTCTCAATGATATGAGGCATCTCTTCCTCAATAATATGAAGCATCTCTTTCTCAATGATATGAAGCATCTCTTTCTCAATGATATGAAGCATCTCTTTCTCAATCATATGAAGCATCTCTTCCTCAATAATATGAAGCATCTCTGTCTCAATAATATGAAGCATCTCTTTCTCAATGATATGAAGCATCTCTTTCTCAATAATATGAAGCACCTCTTTCTCAATGATATGAAGCATCTCTTTCTCAATAAAATGAAGCATCTCTTTCTCAGTGATATGAAGCATGTCTTTCTCAATGATATGAAGCATCTCTTTCTCAATGATATGAAGCATCTCTTTCTCAATAATGTGAATCACTTCTGTCTCAGTAATGTGAAGCACTTTTTTCTCAGTGATATGAAGCATCTCTTTCTCAATAATATGAAGCATCTCTTCCTCAATAACATGAAGCATCTCTTTCTCAATGATATGAAGCATCTCTTTCTCAATGATATGAAGCATCTCTTTCTCAATAATGTGAATCATCTGTTTCTCAATAATATGAAGCATCCCTTTCTCAATAAAATGAAGCATCTCTTTCTCAATGATATGAATCATATCTTTCTCAGAAAAATGAATTATATCTGTCTCAATAAAATGAAGCATCCCTTTCTCAATAATATGAAGCATCTCTTCCTCAATAAAATGAAGCATCTCTTTCTCAATAATATGAAGCATCTCTTCCTCAATAGAATGAAGTATCTCTTTCTCAATAATATGAAGCATCTCTTTCTCAATGATATGAAGCATCTCTTTCTCAATAATATGAAGCATCTCTTTCTCAATGATATGAAGCATCTCTTTCTCAATGATATGAAGCATCTCTTTCTCAATAATATGAAGCATCTCTTCCTCAATAATATGAATCATATCTTTCTCAATGATATGAAGCATCTCTTTCTCAATAATATGAAGCATCTTCTTTCTCAATGATATGAGGCATCTCTTCCTCAATAATATGAAGCATCTCTTTCTCAATGATATGAAGCATCTCTTTCTCAATGATATGAAGCATCTCTTTCTCAATCATATGAAGCATCTCTTCCTCAATAATATGAAGCATCTCTGTCTCAATAATATGAAGCATCTCTTTCTCAATGATATGAAGCATCTCTTTCTCAATAATATGAAGCACCTCTTTCTCAATGATATGAAGCATCTCTTCCTCAATAAAATGAAGCATCTCTTTCTCAGTGATATGAAGCATGTCTTTCTCAATGATATGAAGCATCTCTTTCTCAATGATATGAAGCATCTCTTTCTCAATAATGTGAATCACTTCTGTCTCAGTAATGTGAAGCACTTTTTTCTCAGTGATATGAAGCATCTGTTTCTCAATGATATGAAGCATCTCTTTCTCAATGATATGAAGCATCTCTTTCTCAATAATGTGAATCATCTGTTTCTCAATAATATGAAGCATCCCTTTCTCAATAAAATGAAGCATCTTCTTTCTCAATGATATGAATCATATCTTTCTCAGAAAAATGAATTATATCTGTCTCAATAAAATGAAGCATCCCTTTCTCAATAATATGAAGCATCTCTTCCTCAATAAAATGAAGCATCTCTTTCTCAATAATATGAAGCATCTCTTCCTCAATAGAATGAAGTATCTCTTTCTCAATAATATGAAGCATCTCTTTCTCAATAATATGAAGCATCTCTTTCTCAATAATATGAATCATATCTTTCTCAATCACATGAACCATCTCTTTCTCAATAATATGAAGCATCTCTTTCTCAATAATATGAAGCATCTCTTCCTCAATAATATGAAGCATCTCTTTCTCAATGATATGAAGCATCTCTTTCTCAATAATATGAAGCATCTCTTTCTTAATCATATGAAGCATCTCTTCCTCAATAATATGAAGCATCTCTTTCTCAATAATATGAAGCATCTCTTTCTCAATAATATGAAGCATCTCTTTCTCAATGATATGAAGCATCTCTTTCTAAATGATATGAAGCATCTCTTTCTCAATAATATGAAGCATCTCTTTCTCAATAATATGGAGCATCTCTTTCTCAATAATATGAAGCATCTCTTTCTCAATGATATGAAGCATCTCTTTCTCAATAATATGAATCACATCTGTCTCAATGATATGAAGCATCTCTTTCTCAATAATGTGAATCATTTCTGTCTCAATGATATGAAGCATCTTCTTTCTCAATGATATGAAGCATCTCTTTCTCAATAAAATGAAGCATCTCTTTCTCAATGATATGAAGCATCTCTTTCTCAATGATATGAAGCATCTCTTTCTCAATAATATGAAGCATCTCTCCCTCAATAATATGAAGCATCTCTTTCTCAATAATATGAAGCATTTCTTTCTCAATATTAGGAAGCATCTCTTTCTCAATAATGTGAATCACTTCTGTCTCAGTGATATGAAGCATCTCTTTCTCAATGATATGAAGCATCTCTTTCTCAATGGTATGAAGCATCTCTTTCTCAATAATATGAATCATATCTGTCTCAATAATATGAATCATATCTGTCTCAATAATGTGAAGCATCTCTTTCTCAATAATATGAAGCATCTTCTTTCTCAATGATATGAAGCATCTCTTTCTCAATGATATGAAGCATCTCTTTCTCAATGATATGAAGCATCTCTTTCTCAATAATGTGAATCATCTGTTTCTCAATAATATGAAGCATCTCTTTCTCAATAATGTGAATCACTTCTGTCTCAGTGATATGAAGCATCTCTTTCTCAATGATATGAAGCATCTCTTTCTCAATGGTATGAAGCATCTCTTTCTCAATAATATGAATCATATCTGTCTCAATAATATGAATCATATCTGTCTCAATAATGTGAAGCATCTCTTTCTCAATAATGTGAATCACTTCTGTCTCAGTAATGTGAAGCATCTTCTTTCTCAATGATATGAAACATCTCTTTCTCAATAATATGAAGCATCTCTTCCTTAATAATATGAATCATATCTTTCTCAATAATATGAAGCATCTCTTTCTCAATAATATGAAGCATCTTCTTTCTCAATGATATGAAGCATCTCTTCCTCAATAATATGAAGCATCTCTTTCTCAATGATATGAAGCATCTCTTTCTCAATAATATGAAGCATCTCTTTCTTAATCATATGAAGCATATCTTCCTCAAGAATGTGAAGCATCTCTGTCTCAATGATATGAAGCATCTCTTTCTCAATGATATGAAGCATCTCTTTCTCAATAATATGAAGCACCTCTTTCTCAATAATATGAAGCATCTCTTCCTCAATAATATGAAGCATCTCTTTCTCAGTGATATGAAGCATCTCTTTCTCAATGATATGTAGCATCTCTTTCTCAATGATATGAAGCATCTCTTTCTCAATAATATGAATCACATCTGTCTCAATGATATGAAGCATCTCTTTCTCAATAATGTGAATCATTTCTGTCTCAGTAATGTGAAGCATCTTCTTTCTCAATAATATGAAGCATCTCTTTCTCAATAATATGAAGCATCTCTTTCTTAATCATATGAAGCATCTCTTCCTCAATAATATGAAGCATCTCTGTCTCAATGATATGAAGCATCTCTTTCTCAATGATATGAAGCATCTCTTCCTCAATAAAATGAGGCATCTCTTTCTCAGTGATATGAAGCATCTCTTTCTCAATGATGTGAAGCATCTCTTTCTCAATGATATGAAGCATCTCTTTCTCAATAATATGAATCACATCTGTCTCAATGATATGAAGCATCTCTTTCTCAATAAAATGAATCATTTCTGTCTCAGTAATGTGAAGCATCTTCTTTCTCAATGATATGAAGCATCTCTTTCTCAATGATATGAAGCATCTCTTTCTCAATGATATGAAGCATCTCTTTCTTAATAATATGAATCATATCTGTCTCAATGATATGAAGCATCTCTTTCTCAATAATGTGAATCATTTCTGTCTCAGTAATGTGAAGCATCTTCTTTCTCAATGATATGAAGCATCTGTTTCTCAATGATATGAAGCATCTCTTTCTCAATGATATGAAGCATCTCTTTCTCAATGATATGAAGAGCTAAAAAGAGCCCATTCCAAATCCAACCTCATGTGCTCTATCTTCTCGGTATAGATTGCTGATCAGGTCGATGAATCTCAACTATCAGCTCCTTTTGTGTATCTTCTGCTTTGAAGACGCAGTCTAAAAGTTTTGTAATATAAATATGATGAAGCATTTCTTTCTCATCAATATAAAGAATATCTTTCTCAATAATATGAGACATCTCTTCCTCGATCATATGAAGCACCTCTTTCTGGTGATGCTGAGTTTAGATTGATGAGAGCCAAAAAATAATAATGGTATTGTAAATATTTATCTTTTCTCATAAGAAACATGAAAAACCTCCTCGCAAATGCGAAAAATCTCTTCCTCAATAATATGAAGCATCTCTTTCTCAATGATATGAAGCATCTCTTTCTCAATAATATGAGACATCTCTTCCTCGATCATATGAAGCACCTCTTTCTGATGATGCTGAGTTTAGATTGATGAGAGCCAAAAAATAATAATGGTATTGTAAATATTCATCTTTTCTCATAAGAAATACGAAAAGCCTCCTCGCAAATGTGAAAAATCTCTTCCTCAATCATATGAATCATATCTGTCTTAATATGAAGCATATCTTTCTCAATGATATGAATCATATGTCTCAATAATATGAATCATATCTGTCTCAATGATATGAAGCACTTCTTTCTCAATGATATGAATCATATCTTTCTCAGTAATATGAATCATATCTGTCTCAATAATATGAAGCATCTCTTTCTCAATAATATGAAGCACCTCTTTCTCAATAATATGAAGCATCTCTTCCTCAATAATATGAAGCATCTCTTTCTCAGTGATATGAAGCATCTCTTTCTCAATGATATGAAGCATCTCTTTCTCAATGATATGAAGCATCTCTTTCTCAATAATATGAATCACATCTGTCTCAATGATATGAAGCATCTCTTTCTCAATAATGTGAATCATTTCTGTCTCAGTAATGTGAAGCATCTTCTTTCTCAATGATATGAAGCATCTGTTTCTCAATGATATGAAGCATCTCTTTTTCAATGATATGAAGCATCTCTTTCTCAATGATATGAAGAGCTAAAAAGAGCCCATTCCAAATCCAACCTCATGTGCTCTATCTTCTCTGTATAGATTGCTGATCAGGTCGATGAATCTCAACTATCAGCTCCTTTTGTGTATCTTCTGCTTTGAAGACGCAGTCTAAAAGTTTTGTAATATAAATATGATGAAGCATTTCTTTCTCATCAATATAAAGAATATCTTTCTCAATAATATGAGACATCTCTTCCTCGATCATATGAAGCACCTCTTTCTGGTGATGCTGAGTTTAGATTGATGAGAGCCAAAAAATAATAATGCTATTGTAAATATTTATCTTTTCTCATAAGAAACATGAAAAGCCTCCTCGCAAATGCGAAAAATCTCTTCCTCAATAATATGAAGCATCTCTTTCTCAATGATATGAAGCATCTCTTTCTCAATAATATGAGACATCTCTTCCTCGATCATATG
Organism: Prostheceraeus crozeri; assembly: GCA_907163375.1. Taxonomy (NCBI): domain Eukaryota; kingdom Metazoa; phylum Platyhelminthes; order Polycladida; family Euryleptidae; genus Prostheceraeus; species Prostheceraeus crozeri. Next base: position 85,880 of record CAJQUW010016341.1, read on the forward strand.
AAGCACCTCTTTCTGATGATGCTGAGTTTAGATTGATGAGAGCCAAAAAATAATAATGGTATTGTAAATATTCATCTTTTCTCATAAGAAATACGAAAAGCCTCCTCGCAAATGTGAAAAATCTCTTCCTCAATCATATGAATCATATCTGTCTTAATATGAAGCATATCTTTCTCAATGATATGAATCATATGTCTCAATAATATGAATCATATCTGTCTCAATGATATGAAGCACTTCTTTCTCAATGATATGAATCATATCTTTCTCAATAATATGAATCATATCTGTCTCAATAATATGAAGCATCTCTTTCTCAATAATATGAAGCACCTCTTTCTCAATAATATGAAGCATCTCTTCCTCAATAATATGAAGCATCTCTTTCTCAGTGATATGAAGCATCTCTTTCTCAATGATATGAAGCATCTCTTTCTCAATGATATGAAGCATCTCTTTCTCAATGATATGAAGCATCTCTTTCTCAATGATATGAAGCATCTCTTTCTCAATAATATGAATCATATCTTTCTCAATCATATGAAGCATCTCTTTCTCAATGATATGAAGCACCTATTTCTTAATAATATGAAGCATCTCTTTCTCAATAATATGAAACATCTCTTCCTTAATAAAATGAAGCATCTCTTTCTCAATAAAATGAAGCATCTCTTTCTCAATAATATGAAGCATCTCTTTCTCAATAAAATGAAGCATCTCTTTCTCAATAATATGAAGCATCTCCTTCTCAATGATATAAATCATCTCTTTCCCAATAATATGAATCATATCTTTCTCAATCATATGAAGCATCTCTTTCTCAATAATATGAAGCATCTGTTCCTCAATAAAATGAAGCATCTCTTTCCGTCTCAATGATATGAAGAATCTCTTTCTCAATAACATGAAGCATCTCTTTCTCAGTAATGTGAAGCATCTCTTTCTCAATGATATGAAGCATCTCTTTCTCAATAATGTGAATCATTTCTGTCTCAGTAATGTGAAGCACTTCTTTTTCAGTGATATGAAGTATCTCTTTCTCAATAAAGTGAAGCATCTCTTTCTCAATGATATGAAGCATCTCTTTCTCAATGATATGAAGCATCTCTTTCTCAATGATATGAAGCATCTCTTTCTCAGTAATATGAATCATATCTTTCTCAATAATATGAAGCATCTCTTCCTCAATAAAATGAAGCATCTCTTTCTCAATGATATGAATCATATCTTTCTCAGTAAAATGAATTATATCTGTCTCAATAAAATGAAGCATCTCTTTCTCAATAAAATAAAGCATCTCTTTCTCAATAATATGAAGCATCTCTTCCTCAATAATATGAAGCATCTCTTTCTCAATGATATGAAGCATCTCTTCCTCAATAAAATGAAGCATCTCTTTCTCAATGATATGAAGCATCTCTTCCTCAATAATATGAAGCATCTCTTTCTCAATAATATGAAGCATCTCTTTCTCAATGATATGAAGCATCTTCTTTCTCAATGATATGAAGCATCTCTTTCTCCATCATATGAATCATCTCTTTCTCAGTAAAACGAATTATATCTGTCTCAATAAAATGAAGCATCTCTTTCTCAATAAAATGAAGCATCTCTTCCTCAATAAAATGAAGCATCTCTTTCTCAATAATATGAAGCATCTCTTCCTCAATGATATGTAGCATCTCTTTCTCAATGATATGAAGGATCTCTTCCTCAATGATATGAAGCATCTCTTTCTCAATGATATGAAGCATCTCTTTCTCAATAATATGAAGCATCTCTTTCTCAATAATATGAATCATATCTGTCTCAATGATATGAAGCATCTCTTTCTCAATAATGTGAATCACTTCTGTCTCAATGATATGAAGCATCTTCTTTCTCAATGATGTGAAGCATCTCTTTCTCAATGATATGAAGCATCTCTTTCTCAATAATATGAATCATATCTGTCTCAATGATATGAAGCATCTCTTTCTCAGTAATGTGAATCATTTCTGTCTCAGTAATGTGAAGCATCTTCTTTCTCAATGATATGAAGCATCTGTTTCTCAATGATATGAAGCATCTCTTTTTCAATGATATGAAGCATCTCTTCCTCAATGATATGAAGCATCTCTTTCTCAATGATATGAAGCATCTCTTCCTCAATGATATGAAGCATCTCTTTCTCAATGATATGAAGCATCTCTTTCTCAATAATATGAAGCATCTCTTTCTCAATAATATGAATCACATCTGTCTCAATGATATGAAGCATCTCTTTCTCAATAATGTGAATCAATTCTGTCTCAATGATATGAAGCATCTTCTTTCTCAATGATGTGAAGCATCTCTTTCTCAATGATATGAAGCATCTCTTTCTCAATAATATGAATCATATCTGTCTCAATGATATGAAGCATCTCTTTCTCAGTAATGTGAATCATTTCTGTCTCAGTAATGTGAAGCATCTTCTTTCTCAATGATATGAAGCATCTGTTTCTCAATGATATGAAGCATCTCTTTCTCAATAATATGAAGCATCTCTTCCTCAATGATATGAAGCATCTCTTTCTCAATGATATGAAGCATCTCTTCCTCAATGATATGAAGCATCTCTTTCTCAATGATATGAAGCATCTCTTTATCAATAATATGAAGCATCTCTTTCTCAATAATATGAATCACATCTGTCTCAATGATATGAAGCATCTCTTTCTCAATAATGTGAATCACTTCTGTCTCAATGATATGAAGCATCTTCTTTCTCAATGATGTGAAGCATCTCTTTCTCAATGATATGAAGCATCTCTTTCTCAATAATATGAATCATATCTGTCTCAATGATATGAAGCATCTCTTTCTCAGTAATGTGAATCATTTCTGTCTCAGTAATGTGAAGCATCTTCTTTCTCAATGATATGAAGCATCTGTTTCTCAATGATATGAAGCATCTCTTTTTCAATGATATGAAGCATCTCTTTCTCAATGATATGAAGAGCTAAAAAGAGCCCATTCCAAATCCAACCTCATGTGCTCTATCTTCTCTGTATAGATTGCTGATCTGGTCGATGAATCTCAACTATCAGCTCCTTTTGTGTATCTTCTGCTTTGAAGACGCAGTCTAAAAGTTTTGTAATATAAATATGATGAAGCATTTCTTTCTCATCAATATAAAGAATATCTTTCTCAATAATATGAGACATCTCTTCCTCGACCATATGAAGCACCTCTTTCTGGTGATGCTGAGTTTAGATTGATGAGAGCCAAAAAATAATAATGGTATTGTAAATATTTATCTTTTCTCATAAGAAACATGAAAAGCTTCCTCGCAAATGCGAAAAATCTCTTCCTCAATAATATGAAGCATCTCTTTCTCAATAATGTGAATCATTTCTTTCTCAGTAATGTGAAGCATCTCTTTCTCAATGATATGAAGCATCTCTTTCTCAATAATATGAGACATCTCTTCCTCGATCATATGAAGCACCTCTTTCTGATGATGCTGAGTTTAGATTGATGAGAGCCAAAAAATAATAATGGTATTGTAAATATTCATCTTTTCTCATAAGAAATATGAAAAGCCTCCTCGCAAATGCGAAAAATCTCTTCCTCAATAATGTGAATCATATCTGTCTCAATGATATGAAGCACTTCTTTCTCAATGATATGAATCATATCTTTCTCAGTAATATGAATCATATCTGTCTCAATAATATGAAGCATCTCTTTCTCAATAATGTGAATCATTTCTTCCTCAATAAAATGAAGCATCTTTTTCTCAATGATATGAATCATATCTTTCTCAGTAATATGAATCATATCTTTCTCAGTAATATGAAGCATCTCTTTCTCAATAATATGAAGCATCTCTTTCTCAATAAAATGAAGCATCTCTTTCTCAATGATATGAAGCATCTCTTTCTCAATAATATGAAGCATCTCTTTCTCAATGATATGAAGCATCTCTTCCTCAATAAAATGAAGCATCTCTTTCTCAATAATATGAAGCATGTCTTTCTCAATGATATAAAGCATCTCTTTCTCAATAATATGAATCATATCTTTCTCAATAATATGAATCATATCTTTCTCAATCATATGAAGCATCTCTTTCTCAATAATATGAAGCATCTCTTTCTCAATGATATGAAGTATCTCTTCCTCAATAAAATGAAGCATCTCTTTCTCAATAATATGAAGCATCTCTTTCTCAGTAATGTGAATCATTTCTGTCTCAATAATGTGAAGCACTTCTTTTTCTGTGATATGAAGTATCTCTTTCTCAATAAAATGAAGCATCTCTTTCTCAATGATATTAATCATGTCTTTCTCAGTAAAATGAATTATATCTGTCTCAATAATATGAAGCATCTCTTTCTCAATAATATGAAGCATCTCTTCCTCAATAAAATGAAGCATCTCTTTCTCAATGATATGAAGCATCTCTTCCTCAATAAAATGAAGCATCTCTTTCTCAATGATATGAAGCATCTCTTTCTCAATCATATGAAGCATCTCTTTCTCAATAATATGAAGCATCTCTTTCTCAATCATATGAAGCATCTCTTTCTCAATAATGTGAATCACTTCTGTCACAGTAATGTGAAGCACTTTTTTCTCAGTGATATGAAGCATCTCTTTCTCAATAATATGAAGCATCTCTTCCTCAATAATATGAAGCATCTCTTTCTCAATGATATGAAGCATCTCTTTCTCAATGATATGAAGCATCTCATTCTCAATGATATGAAGCATCTCTTTCTCAATGATATGAAGCATCTCTTCCTCAATGATATGAAGCATCTCTTCCTCAATAATATGAAGCATCTCTTTCTCAATAATATGAATCACATCTGTCTCAATGATATGAAGCATCTCTTTCTCAATAATGTGAATCACTTCTGTCTCAATGATATGAAGCATCTTCTTTCTCAATGATGTGAAGCATCTCTTTCTCAATGATGTGAAGCATCTCTTTCTCAATAATATGAATCATATCTGTCTCAATGATATGAAACATCTCTTTCTCAATAATGTGAATCATTTCTGTCTCAGTAATGTGAAGCATCTTCTTTCTCAATGATATGAAGCATCTGTTTCTCAATGATATGAAGCATCTCTTTCTCAATAATATGAATCATATCTTCCTCAAAAATATGAAGCATCTCTTCCTCAATAATATGAAGCATCTCTTCCTCAATAATATGAAGCATCTCTTTCTCAATGATATGAATCATATCTTTCTCAATGATATGGATTTAAGGCCAAAAAATAATAATGGTATTGCAAATATTTTTCTTCTCTCATAATCTTTCTTTTTGACAAGAAATGTGAAATTAACCTCCTCAAAAATGTGAAAATCTCTTCCTCAATATCATGAACCATTTCTTTCTCAATAGTTTAAAGTATCTCTCAATGATTTGAGGCATCTCTTTCTCAATAATTTGAGGTATCTATTTCTATGGTGATGTTGAAGTAAGATCGATTAGAGCCAAAAAATAATGGTGGTGTTGTAAATATACTCGTGTTTAATTTTTCCCTGCAATTTAATTCAGTGATGATTATTATATATTTCAGTCACTATGTGTTAATAGACGCAACAGATGTCTCCTATTACGCTTGAAGATAGCCAACTGATATTGGCTGAAATTATTTGCAGAGAAAAATCAAGTGCGACTACATTTACTTGTCAAATTAGAATTCAACAACGAAAGATAATAAAGAAGATTCTTTCGAAATTATTGTCATTATTCTGATGCTTTAGTAGTCTACAGTTCTCAAAGTACATTGCACACTCATGCAAGAGTCAGATCCACTGTTTCATATTTCATGGGAGTGTTGATTAATGTAAATAAATGCTGTACTTATAAAATTAACCTATAAGCTCGTACTAGAAAGAAAAAGTGTAAATTTGTAAAGGAGGCCCTATCTCCACATGCTCAATGCATGTAGTTTGAGTTTCCCATTCAAAAGATAAATTTTGGACGCAATGTCAGAAGCAAGCAGGCAACTCGGTTTTTCTTAAAAAGGTTCGAGACTTTGGCTGCTTGTGTCTGCGACGATCGTGGGAAATTTTTGTTAGATTAGTTTCGCAGATTTCAGCAATAGGGAAGACTGGCTTATTTTAATTGCTGAGAGGAAATCTAGTGACAAGAGATTAGATTAGTTGAAGTTGTGCTGTTGCGTATTTCTGAAGCGGTGTTTAAGGTAAGGAAAGTTTGAGATCGTCATGCATTGTAGTGTATTTTGTAAAAGAAGTTAGCTCTATTCATCGTTCCATTGAAATGATGCAAGCAATAAGATATTTATTGAAATAATTTGATTCTAGTCATCAACATAGGAGATGAAGCGTACAGATCTTCTACTGAAGTTCTTTCCATTATGGAAATTTAGCATTTGACAAGTTCTCTGGTAGTCATTCCCCTTTCAATCGAAGTGTGACGATGGAAGTGAAGTCTGAAAGGCAGAATTTTCGCACCTCCAGGAGCGCTTTATTAACTTCCATTTGGGATGAGAATAACGAGATAGAAGTTCTGTTCACAATTTAGCAAAATAACTTATCTTTTGAATGACTTTTCTTTCATGATACACCTATTACATTTCAATTAACTAAATGTGATGACAAATTACTCAGTGCATCGTCACAAGTGTATCAGATTCCTTTGAGATGAGTCATGCGGTTGAGACCTCGAGCCTTGATTTTATCTTGAATTCATGAAACCATTATTTTTCACCAATGTGAGGCAAGAAAGGTTTTATTGATTTTTCTCATGAAGCCCTTTCTTTATATTCTGTCGCTCCTTTATAAGCATAAAATTTTCTTATGCAATGATATCTTACTGATAATTGGTTGTTATCATTAGAATTATTCTAGAAATATTAGTTCACCGGGACGAAAGAGGCCTTGTATAGCACCACCAGCTTTCATCGACGATATATTCAGACCTAAATCGGTTGAATGACTTATTCTGACATTTTTATCACATTGTACGGCACTATTGAATGCAGGCAATTCAATTCCTTGTACATCATGCTACCGAGCACAGTGAAATCATGATGGTGCTTTCCAAACAGTGATATTTTCTAACAGGAAGTACTCAAATGGAAACTCAAATAGATAAGTGAAAACACGCAAGTGATCATCCTCATCGAAGAGTTTGCATTCCATTTGATGTGGTAGACAATTCAGATTGCAAAATGTCACTCAAACTTTTTCCGTGTGAAAAATGAGTCTTTTCTACGATCAAGAACAAAAAGTATTTCACTGCTTAGTTTTTTAGTTGCTTCTTGCTGACTTTTCTATTTTGAAACTAAATGCCGTTTATTCTGGTGTCAAAGTCGAGTGAGGAACGTGTTATGTACGGACGACGAGCACTGTACCATTTACAGGGAAATTATTCCCTTGAGGTCTCCGTGGCACAGTAGTTAGGTGATTGGCCCAGCGATCCTTCGGTCCAGTGGTCGAGTTTCAAGAGTGTCATTGGAAGTCGTCAGGTAGGGCATCCGGACTAAAAGATTCAAGTCTGACTGTGTCAACACCGTCCAAGCCTCTAGTGTGGGGAGTAGTGACGTAAAAGCATTCATAACTAAATGTAAAATTCTGAACATTTTAATCTTGCTGACAGCTCCTTCATCAGTTGCCGTGTATTCAATTATTTTTCAGAGTCGGATTACCAGAGGCGAAGGAGCCACAGGATATTCAATTATCCGGTGCTTTCATTAAAGAAGAGCACTGCATATTTGAAATCGTAGACAACACAGTTCGTCTCCTGCCTTGTCCGGAAGCCGAATGTTATGTCAACGGAGTTTGCGCTACGGAAACTATTGAAGTTGTGAGCGGTGCACGCGTCATTCTAGGAAAGAATCATGTCTTCCGTTTGAACAATCCTCTACAAGGTAAATAACAACAACAGTAAATTCTGTACACGAAAGAAGGTGTAATGTTACTAGATTACATAATTTATAGGTCAAAGAATTTTAGCACTTACTTGACCGCTTCTATAGAAAACCGAAATTTAAAAGAGAATATTTAGTGGTTTCAGTAATTGAATTACATAGCGGCAAATGCAGTATGCTGACAAATGAACTTATTGTTGCACATGCCAGGTAATTCCAATAGTAAATTGCGTGCAAAAAGCAAGTTTTGAGATAATTGTAACTACTTGTAGTAATGTCTTTGACTCGCAGCTTCTATATGTAACATGTACAGAATTTAGAGGATGGGATTTTATAGCGTCTTATGTACAGGCGTGGAAAACACTTGAGTATTTGTCAGGATTGGTAAAAAACGCAACTCGTTTTAAAGCTCCATCGATCTTTAATAGGTGAATTTTAAAGCGATCGTTTTACTTGTCGGCTTGATCCTGAGACTCAGTTTCTGGGTGAAACACAGAGGTGATTTTACCAAAGAATTGATGAACATATAAAAGGAAACTCAGCCGAAAGTTTACACCTAAACAAATGTAATATATGTAGCAATTCTCATACGATGATGAAAGTCATCCCAGTAGCCATTTATAATAGAATATAATGCTTACTAATTTAAATTATTAGTTAAAGTAGTCCTAAGGAGGACTGATGGCGTTCTCCAATCCGCAAGTGTACAAAGGCAATGCTACTGTAACCATTGGATTAATCAGTTCTTAAAAGAACTCAATGTAGCTTTCTCGTGGCAACGAATTAAAATTGATCAGCTTTGGCCCAATATCTGGTAAAAATGGAAATCTTAAGACTTCTAATACTACTCATTCTTGCTGTTGATATACTAATACCATAGATTCCAAACACTGCCGTATACACGTTCAAAACAGACTTCTAATATACTGTACCGACTACAGATGCTGATAGTGGAAATAGAATAAGACAATGGTCACCATAGGTTAAGGAAATTAAAAAATGGATATTATAAAGCAACAGGAAACCGATGAATAAAAATTGGAAAAGTGGAGGTAAAATATGGAAATACAACGATGCTACTACACTGATTACAAGTGAACTATATCTGACACTACACAAAGTGGATAAGTGGAAAGTGGATAATGGAGGTAAACAATAGAATTATAATGACACTCTACTACACCGAAAGCAATGAAACTATACACACTATACCTAAGACTACACATGGAAAATACTATTTCTTCACTTGAATTTGTCATCGCCAGTTTCTTCATCCGTCTATAGTACTTCATGTAATTCCACATTTCTTCATTTGAATTACAATACATCGACCACTACTTCAGCTACCGATTAAGGGATATAAAACATAATACTGCAGTCCGTCAGTCATCAGCAGGTACTCGTCTAGTTGTGTTTCGACCCCTAACCTGAACACTCAAACCCAGACGAGCGGGGTCCCACACATAGTGGCTGACAAAATACTGAATAGGTAATGATATGTCTTGAAAGATATGTCACAAAGATAAATCAGATATCATTCAATTGTTGCGTTTCCCATATGTAAACAGATCCTGTCATTAAATTCATCACATCAATAAATACAGTATGCTTTTTGCGATCCTCACATGTAAACAAATCCTGTTCATCAATCTTTGCCTTTTCGATTCCCACAAGTAAACAGATCCTGTTCATCCTCGAATCCCATAAAGATGTAATCGCTGTGTGATAAATATGTAATCCGCCTTTACACAAACTTCGCCTCATACATCAAGACTTAACAATGGGAGCTCTCTCATCTCCCGTAAGCCACGCTAAGCGCTCTGTATTCACTCTTCACTGCCCACCCACAATGACATAGTCGACTGGACTGGTTATCCAGGTGGTTGCTGAAATTATTTTATTGGCTTTATCAGAAAAATTGAAACTGAAATCATGTAAGTAAGAATAGCCGCTAACCATAGTCATATTACCCAAGTACTTGAAAACCCAACTTGCCCTATTTGAAAAACTCCAAAAATGTTTTTAAAAAACACTAAAATTGCTATTTAAATATCCTAAAAACACATGGCTTTTCTGGTGGGGTTTTTTATAGTAGGCAAAACTATACGACTTAGATCCACACCTGACCTTATTGTTAGCTTTAGAATTCTCCGAAAACTTTGAACTGCGTTGATGGATTCCTTGATTAATTTCTGTCTCGTCTTCAAAACTACGCACATTGACAGAAAATCTGAATCATGGTGCTCAGTGATGACTTTGAATGCATATTATGAAGCATATATTTCGCCAAACCGTCTTGTCTGTCTTTCGATTAGTACATGATTCATTTAAGTCAGACCATTAGTTAAGGAGGAAATGAGCCTGAAGAGGGGAAAATTATGCCCCTATTGAATTACCGTAGACTGAATGGAACGGGATTCATGTAAGCATATAGCTCATTGTCAAGCTGCAGGTTGAAATATTTTCTAGTTGAGCGTCTTGTACAGTTTTGCGTACACCGCCTCCTCATCATTTGAGGCTTTCGTGATTGTACAGTGTAAACATTATCATGAATGATATTGAAAAATGATCTTTAATTTTGATAAAATATTATTGCACTTTGATCGATAATCGATCGGTGTGTAAAGTATTTACTTGTTCGAGATCAATCGGATATGCAGTAGTTGCGCTCTTAATTTTCTCACGCTTGTGCAACTTATATCATGTGAATTACTGCGCTTTCTTTGACGAAATCGCTTGCCTGTTTTATGAAGAAATTGCTCATTAGTTTTAAACCTAATTCATAATTCATTTAACATCGAAGCAGGCTCATATATTTCGCTTTGAAGCTCACTAAGTAGTAGCTGTTCAATTCGACACATTGCTTGATAGTCTTTCTTCCAATCAAACAGAGATCTCATGAATAAAATTGTTGCTTATATAGTTTGTTGATGAACTGTGATTTTGCAAAAAATAGTGCTAGCAGTTAATGTGAAAGCCTCGTCCGCTAACGGCAATAAGTGTTCAATGCAACCTGTCATTTGAGATATCATCATTCTCTCTTTTGGTGACTAGCTTAAATTTGTAGGGAGCAGTTAATATACAAAGGCTGACCCAGTTGTAGCTTGTTATCAGAGTTTCGGCGTTGACATCGATGCTTTTACCTGGACCTCACTTATATTTGGTTGCAATTTGGTCGACGTGGATTGCATGAAATTTTGAAAATGTGCAACTCATCACCGCATGAAAATTCGAGTGATGAGATATTATTCACTTGCATTCGGCAAAATGATTTGATCTGCAAAGCAAATTGAGCTGTCAAGTAATTTGATGCCGGATATAAGGAATCAAATCATTTAAATGAACATTCGCGAATGCACACATGGATCATTTTCTTAAAGACTAACTAGCTTGAAAGTTTGTTACTTGTTACTGTGGAACAAATTTGACTGAAACTTATCAAATCAAACGCTCGGATATTAGATTTTTATTTCATCTAAGTTTCATTTACACATTGAAACATATTCAGAATCAGAAGAGACCATACAATACTTGTAAAAACGGATCTCACTGAGGTCCTATCATGTCTTAGAAACAATTGTGACGCTTAACTGTTGAGCTTTTAACTTTCAAAACTCTGATACTTGCTGTAAAATGAATAAACCTTCCTGCTCTAAATGTGTTTCAATTACAATATTTCGTGATGATGACCACATTGTCTGACATATTGCAGATTGAAAAAGGGTTCAAGATACAAATTTTAAATGTTGGTTGAAAATGTAAGATGACGTTAATCATTGCTTTCATAACTGTCATGACGGCAACCCAACCCATCGATCCTATAAGCTGCGAATGTCGCTTAATAACAAACAACGGAAACAAGCAGCAACAAGTAAACGGAAATCATCTATAAACCCGACAATGCGTTTTGTTATAATGAAATGGTAATTTAGAAAATAGCATGCTACAAATACCAACAATTTTGCATCAATACAAAGCGCAAACAAAGCATGTCAATAAATTCACCAACACAGTATGATGACAACAAGATATCACTGGACATTTTAGATAAAGACATCGATGTCATAAACCTGAGATTCTGCAAGGCAATTTCATTATCGATATCCTCTATTATCCCTCCATGGATCTATGACAGTCAGTAAGAATCAGTTGTGGTTACCGTTATCTTATCTTTCTTTTCATGTTTTATGCCTAGCGATTTGGTTATAACCAAGAAAAGGTATAATTAAATTACATTTATAGTATTAAGGTCATTTAATTTTGCTAATATTACTATCTCAACGATGTTGTTTGCTTAAGGAAAATTATTATTTCTCTTGTTAAATCCTTATTCGTTTTGCGTATTATTTCGGTTTTTAGTTCATCGCGAAAAAAGTTGCTCTATTCCACAAATGTAGCCGAAGTGTTGACCAACATTTATTGATGACAACGATTAATCGATGAGAACCTCAAAAATTGTAGTGATATGGAATAATACACAATTATTGCCAACATATGCCAGCATCGACTTCAACCACGAGGAAAATTTGACAGAGGTCGAAATTCTGCTTGCTAGTGTGAATTTGCGCATTGAGTGAAACAGGTAAACACTTATATAGAAATAATTGGAAGTATCATGAATAGCAGTTGATATATGAATTCAAAGTTACCTTAAAACCTGCAATAGACTGCAATGGTTGTGCCTTAGCAATACCATCACGAGAAAATCCATCTCCATGAAGAATCACCGCGCTTCAGCAAACTTAAGGCATTTTCCAAGGGGATTGAGGTTTGGAGTGCCAGGGGGACATTTCAAGTTTTAGTTATCAGTTATATCAAGGATTATAATTTTCAGCAAATTCCGCAATTTCCGCAAATCAGCCCAAAATTTTGTTGGGTGTAATTCTTCCAAACATTTGATAAAAAATGCGGGCAAGGGTATCAAATTTTTCTAAATGACATGGAAAAATATGTATGGGTTAATTTCTTATAAATTATTTGACAATTTCATGGTTTAAAATCGGAATATATTGCACTAAAGAATCAGTTGGCTTCATACCGGTACGCATTATTCTATTGATAAACACTATCTTTGCCCTCTGTAGCTGGCGAGACGTTGATGAATAGATACTTTATATCTTGTGTAATTTCCTGTAAGTAGCCTACTATTATTCATATTTTATCCGCCTAGTTCTCAACTCAATAAGATACTAGAAATAATGAGTTTCATCATCTATGAGTTTGATGAAGTATGATGACGTAAAAGAGAGAATACTTACTAAATATAAATCAATTGCGTCTGCTAATTTATTTTTATGTCTCGTGGTGTAATTAACAATAAAATGAAATGAAATAAACGATAGATCAAAAGATGCGCTGCTGGCAGGATTCGAACCTACGAAGCATGTTGGCTAGACCTGTGCTCTACCAACTGAGCGACAAGCCGCTCACGTGCGACTGTCAATTGACAGGTTCAAACCACCGCACATCAGTTGTCATAGCAATTATGATTACCCTTTTACCTTTTTTTGGATCTCCATTTCATTTCAAACATATCCATTCAAAAGATCGTCTGACTGATTGCATCTCCACCTCGTATTCACATTTCTGTCTCATGCATTTTCAATGTTCAACATTGTCCTATAAATCTTTCTTGTCTAGATTCGTGTAAGAGCAAAACTTTTCGCAGATAAACACCTGATATTCTGATAATCTATTATTTAGCCAAGCAACTGTCCGAGGAGTTATCTCTACCAGATAGCCTGACTTATTCTACACTTTTCCACTGTCTTTGGATCTATTGTTACGCCGACTTTATTGATAGAGAAGATTATCTTGGGCAAGCAGACTGTTCCCAGGGAAGAAAACACAATGATGCCCACGTGAGGAAAGCTTTGAAGTATTGAGGTTTTTGAGGTGTTTGCCGATAAAATTCGAAAGCAAGGGTCGGAGTATAGAATAAATCCCTTTCAAGTTTTGATGCCGCTATTTATCGATGAGAATGTTTCTGAGGAAGCTTGTATGAAAAATTGATGATGATTATGAAGACAACATGTGCAGAAGCGGAAGAAGGTAAAAAACCAAGTCAGAAGCCAATGTGATCTTTCAATTTCGGGTGTAGTTTGACATTATAGCGTCACCGAACTTCACGTAGTTCAATGAGCGGTGGTGCTCTCCTGATGAAATGCTCTCGGCGTGTGCATCTTTTGTTGTTTAGCGCAAGTTCCTAAAACGTGTGGTGCAGTGGTTTAGTGCCAAGCCTATCTTTGGTCTTTGAAAGTGTCAAAGGAAGTTGGTAGAACTTCATCTATCATATAATGCTTCGTGAAATCAATGTCACATATCACTGTCTAACCCGGTGTTGAAATAAAATTACAATTTTAGACATAAAATGGTCAGAGGCTCAATTACCAAGTAAAATTGCTTCATTGATCAAAGATAGCAATCCAAATGAAGTGGGACAAGGTCAAGAGGAAAGAGCAGGTGCTACTGGCACAACTGTGAGCAGGGCACTGCCCGAATACCCACTATTACCAGAAGAGAATAGGGCTTAGGTAGGATGCGAAGTGCGACAGGTGTGGTCAGGAGGAGAAGGATCACTGGCTCGAGTGTGCAGTGGTATGTGATGCGTGGCTGGAGAACTGCTTTGACCCGGATCGAAATAGTAACAATTATAATAGCAATGTGTACGGTATTATTAATTTTAATCAGTGTGTTGTTTCGTCTGTTGTAGGGCACTTGGGTGACAAAGACCTGGTGGGGCGATTCCTACGCCGAGCCTTCCAAGAGTGCCTGGAGGGGGGAATCTGCCTCACAACAACTGATGCAAAAAGCAATCAATCATTTTTCTAACATTTTACTATTGAACTGTTACAATCCTATAAATTTCAACAACTTGAAAGCACAACATATTCACGCATAATATAAATTCTAGAAGACACTCATCAACGCCTTAATTTTCATAATTGTTGGGCAGCTGAAAGTCATATTGGAACATTTTTAAGTATAGAACTGTTTAAGGTGTTTTTTTAGATGGTTGCCTACTGGTGTAACATTATGAATTGCACTCTCATCATTGAATGAAATGTCTAAGTTTGGAAGTATTTTTTCATTTTTTTCATCCGTTCCACTTTCAGGATTATCTCCAAGTGCAACTTGGCTACTCGATTGCTTGACAGGTGTGATGGTGATGGACGCATGTTATGCATGAGATCTAAGGTGGATTTCATTTAGATTGAATTCAGATTTCGTGAATGCTGAACGACTTTTGCTGATAATCATTGCATTATCATTTAAAGTGTTAGAATCATCACAGTTTGCATTTTACGTTTGAAACTCAGAAACCTCCATCCGTGCTCCTTTCAAAGATGTAGCGGTAGGCTTCGCCTCGTGCTATATTTTGGAATGTCGTAGCTATGTAAATGCAGTATATTTTATTTGTTAGATTGATAAAGCATTTTTGAGATGTAATATCTGGAAGAAGTAAAAGCGGAAATAATTTCACTCATCGTCTATTGAGCATTATCAAAGGTACAGAATTACAGATAAAAACTAACGACTGAATTACATATATGAATCAACTACAAGATTAGAGAATCATTGATTGAAACTAGGCTATAAGGAAATAAACGGATCTTAAATTTGCATAGCTAACTTGCACAATGTGTAAAAACAAGACACTTAATACATTGTGCTACATAGACCTAGGAAGAGAAAATACAAACTAATTATCACGCAACCGTGGTTTTACAGAGTCCCTCTGTCCAACTAGAATAGGATAAAGTTTCTGAATGAATATCATTACATAAATTCTGGGATAGTCTTTCTCTTATTTCTGCTAAGTCTTGAAACTCTCCATAGAAATAGCTTGGTTTCTGTTGGATTGCACGCGATGGTTACCGATGTTCTTCAATTCTTGGAACAGATTTTGCGACGTGAATCCGACGCAGTTCGCATCACACCAGCCACAATCATGTTGATAGAGTAAGCTTTCTTCACGAACACGGTCTTCTGTGCTAGGTTTGTAACCATCAACGAGATGTTGCGACTGGTTGATGTCCGTATGGTGAGAGGATCAATTTGCACGTTGATATTGTGAAGTTGTCGTCGAACAAAAATTGTAGAGTGCTCATATTTGTATGACAAGTATTAGCATACAGAATATTAGCTTTTCTTTCTCAGTCTTATTTTCATCAGCAGTGTGCACTTTCGTAAATGCGTACGTACCTGATTGACATTTCTATCAATCTGATGGGATATTGCAGTTTGTCGACTGGCATCTTGATTCGTTCACATACGTTGTTAAATTCAGACCAACTTGATGTCAAGAGATGAGCGCGGGTCACAATGGTTTTCAGAAGTCCACTTTAATGCTTGCTAATAATCGCAACGTTATATTTCATTATACATGTATATGTTGCTCTTGAGATGCGAGATATGTGGGATTCACGCAACAAAATCTGTTTCGAAGAGTTGAAGAACATCGACACTTTGTAGTAAATGAGCATCACTTGCAATCCAACTTCGACCAAGACATTTTTATGGAAAGTTTCAAGATAGTGAAGAATTGCAAGAAAGACGATTGAGAATTTATGAAATGCTGTTCATTCGGAAACTTCATCCCAATCTGAATGAACAGAAGAACTGCCGACAATTAGTTTGCATTTTCTTTTCCTATGTGTATATTGCACCTTTCATTAGATGTCTTCTTTTTACCCATGAGTATGTAAACTCAAGATCTACTTATTTCCCTATAGCCTAGTTTCCAATCTATGATTTTCAAATCTTGCAATCAATTCATGTATATCATTCAGTCGTTAATTTTTGTCTATTTCCTTGAGAATTATCAATAGACGATGTGTGAAACGCAAAATTTTCGTTCTTATTTTTTTCAAAAGAATGTGAATCACGGATTAGTGAGTATTTGTTTCATAATTCGAAATTCTAATGAAAATATAATTTCGATGTTTGAGAGACAGTGCTAAAAAGAATCCTTAACTACGACCAAGATGCAAAATATCAAAAATTCGTTTCTCAGCCAACATCGCACATCTACTTTGCCTTTAATCGCCAGGATTTTGGCATGTATTGTGGCACTCGAATTCGTGCAGAGAATGAATTTTTTGGAAAATGATGACGGACGAAGTTTATCGAAACTCTCGAGAAATTGATAATTTCAAAATCTCATCGCATTTGAATGTCATTCAATAACTGAAAACATCAATATGCATCCATCAATCACACAGAATTTTGAACCCACTCCCATTGTTACATCGCATATTTGACATTGTACGCATATTTCATCATAAGGGTTCCGAAACAGAAATTTATTTGAACATAACATTTTTCTCTTACATTACCTTAATTCTAAGAAAATTGACCTGGAACATGCAGGTATTCACTCACGCTCCTCCAAGTATTTCTCCTTGTGTTTGCCCGACTTTGGAAAGTGCTGTTGAAGACAAATATCATTTCTGACTATCTTTTACGCTTGAAGGAAATGATAACAGTTTAAGGTAGAAAGTCAGGTGACGAAAATTCAGTTGATTGTTAGAGAATTACACTGACAGACAATGAAAACTCAATTAACTTGAAATTTCCATTGCATTATCTTCTGCAAACGTTTTGCTTTATCGATTGATGCGAATCATTTTGCTTGTGGAAATTGCATTCTCAAAATGCATCAAATCTCTAATAGAAAAGATGAGATTATAATCGCATAAGGAAATATCCATTATTTATTCCGTTATTTTCTTCATTTCCAGCGAGAGAAAAGAAATCACCCATGCTGGAAATCTCAATGACAAATGCAGGTAAGGCTTCTGTAATTTTTCTCGTCGCAGAGGATACAAGAGCAATTCAAATGTTTCTCAAACCTATTCAGGCGACATATTATCTAAATGCCGATATCATATGCCTTTGTATTGAAACGAAAGATAAGAATTCATTATTTAAGACTATTATGAAATCGATTTCTCTGATGGAGTGAAGAGTGAAAGCCGATGTTGCCGTTTGCCTTCGATATGAAATGACAAGTAACTGAACCAATTGATGATGACAAATTTCTGTTCCATATACTTACACAAGCGGTTGTTTATTGTTGTGTGCGAATATATTACTGATATTAATATCTACAATGGTATTAGACAAAAGCTGTTGAATCTAACAGAACTGAATAGAAGAAAAATGGAAAACATATCAAAATGGAAAGATGTAATAATTGAAACTCATGAATGTTGATGACATCAAAGAGAAAAAAGTTCTATTTAAAGGTTATTTATGTGCTTGTAAAACCTCCTGTTTATGAATTTTAATGATTGAATGTGGCAATACACTAAATTGATATGTAAAAAATGAATGAAATGATGAGCTGAAGCAATGCAAAGAGTGGATATCCAATCAACGTACTGGGTACTTGAATTGTGTGGCTGTGTTTTTAATGGCATGCATCAACTAAACAAAAGAATTTAAAGCAAATGAATGAAGGTTTATGTAGACTTTTAGAGGCGGCATGTAATTATCCGCTTTCATAGAGAAAAGGCAAAACCAAGTGCGAATGTTTAATTTTCCACGATTTATTTCTTCATCTCTTTTAAATGTATAGATTGGATTAAAATCATGACATGAACATTGCACGTTCGTTGTGTGATGAGCGTCTACTGATTTGCATAAACGCTCATAAAACACAACGAATGCTATGTCCATATATTACTAGCCCAATTTTACTTGCCAGGAGGGGTCCTGGAGACATTATTTTGTCTCTGTGATACAGTTCCTGGAACACGCTTTACACACTTCATGTTGCTCAAAAATTGTAATAGCTACGATTCCAATTTGTTATGACATGCTGTTTCTACATTTTTCTATTAATAAAATGTGACCTGTGGGAACATTATTTAAAAGCACTTTTTGAAAGTCGAGAATTTTTGTCAATACTTGCAAGACTGAGTCTCTTTCCTAATATAAATTACTGATAGACCTTTTACAGAGTACATATGAAGTTGTAATTCATATATTCATTAATCTACAAATACATCCATGTAATTTTTATATGAATAAAAACAATGTCATATAAGAACTACTCACAATGGGTTTATGAGTAGTGCTTTCATTTTTGTGCTACAAATAGTAGATTCCAAGTCAGAAAAATAAGCTGATTGTCATGCCTCACATTATATTTTGTGCATTCATTCATCCGAATGAGCAGTTACTGTAGTTTTTCTGTGCGACATAACTAAGATAGTAGCAAACTAGACGCATTTTCAAAAATCTATTTGAGTTTTATTCAGCACGGTTTAGCTATCCTAATACAATAATCCCATATCTTCAGATGTTTTTATACAACAACTGATCAAAACATAACGTTAGCAATGGCTTGAGGCCATTTACCTTCCATTTCCAACAGATGTTGAAAAATTATTTTTGAAAGAAGAAGAATCCAAATTTCAAGCTGCTATTTTATTAACACGAAGACCGAATTGACAAAAGCTGATAACACAATTGGAAAGAACATGTGGTAATTGTGTTGTGTGGCAATGATAGGAGCGATTGAATCACATCAACATCAATATCAGAAGGCAAAGCCTCCAACGCCCTCCCCGGGTTTTCGAAACTCAAAATCTCCCGGGTAAAACAGGGCTAATGATTTCTCTCTATCGTACACATTGAAAAGAGCTGGTGGAATATATCGTAGAAATCTAATTATTATTTCTTAGTTCTGCTGTTTCTCTGTAAAGTATCGAATATGAAGGGTCTTTCAAAGTTGTCGGAATACCTACAGTATGTGTTAATCCTCAACACACACTTATAAACAAATTATCAGATATTGTAATTGGGTGGAAATTTGGATCGAAATTCTAGTAGTGAATATACATACAAGTATGAAAAGTTACATTTCGGATAACTTAACCTACAACCAGGAGCGAATGTATGACTATTGTAGCTCCGCATCTGAAGCATTTAACTCGAACTAGTATTAGCCTAGAGTGAACAATATTAATGTCTCAACTTCGTTTTCTTGATTGCATCAACTTTTTTTCAATTTTTCATAAGAGGATCTTATTTCCAGATTTTGCTTTAACTTTTTTTGAAATTATGCACATTGAATACACTTGAACGTACACTTGAATTTTGATCAATTTATATTGTTTAGTAATGTAATCAGTAAACAATAAAACTCTCTGTCGAATAGATCCTGCACTAAAACAGTAAAAATAATCATCAGACCCGCGCGACATTTTCAGGAAGATACCGTACCACATCAAATTCCATGTCCTAGTATGCATGATATGTAGATAGCAGACATTTGGCGATACTTTAAATGTTGCATCTCAAAGTTCCTTTACCTCACCAACAATATGGTACTATGTGTAATTGTTGTCATAAGCTTTGATTGTGTAATGTATTTCTTCATTGGTTTTTTATGACACATAAGATAATAGGTGATATTTAATTTTAAGAGAAACTTCCATACTCATTTGATGTCATTCGGAATCCTTTATTTACCGCATCCTTTTCTGTTATCTCATGTCCCACTTGTATCTCACTTTCCATTAGGACTGTCACAATATCTTCTCGCCATCAAACATGCGACAGTGAAATGTGATATTTTTGTTTCTAAACTAATCGACAAAGTTGGCATGGAAACATAGAGTCAGTCTTTCTCTTTCAAAGTATTCCTGTGTGATAAGTTTGTCAGAGTTCATCTATTGACTTACAGGCGAACCTGTCGATTGGCACTACGCCATGTCGGAATTGTTGGAAAAACAAGGCGTTGATCTCCGCAAAGAGATGGAGAATCGATTGTTGATGCTTGAAGAACAGTTCAAAAAGGAAAAACAAGAAGCCGAATGTGTTTTTGAGCAACAGAAAAAGGTAATTGCGCATAATTTCAGAGTTAAAAATGAAAATCTTAAAAAGGATTTAATTGGAAATAATTTGTTATTATATTGATATAAGTTTACTTAGCATTCCCTTACTTTTGAATATCAGCAACATTATGTTTCGTTATGTGACAGGGTTGATGAACATCCTTGCGGATTTTGAAGTCTTTGTAGCAAATGTTTTATGGAATGGTTAAAATCCATCAATGTAATCTATGGCCGCAAACGTTTCATAGCTCTCACCGATGAGCTTCACTCAGAAGTGCATGCATGAAAAGTTTATTTTGAAACCGAATGCAATGGAGTCAGCGCATACCGCACATTGTTAATTAATCCAAGCCATCATCAGCTTAATGTTTAAGAAATATTGTCACCTGCATACATGTGCGTGCGTGTATGTGTAGGCTGTGTGAGACTGTACTTGCTGCCTGGATGGATGCATGAGAAGAAATGTTGCAGCGGAAATGGGTTTTTATGAATAAGTTCCATGCTTAGAATGCGGATACCATTTTCATAGTAGCTTGCAATGCTTACCAACATGTGTAAGCATGTTCAGCAGATATGCTGTATAATATTGTGAACTTGTTCAAAACCGTGTTAAATATTGCATTCCTGCAGTGTATGGGCATTCCCAAAGGATTCCCATAGAGATTTCCTGTCGTATGGGACAGCTGTGGTAATGGTTGATGAAAAAGCACGACCCACGGTAACTCAATATATAACGGATCGAACATTTTATGAAATGTTACAGGCCACCCAGACATTCACTTTTTTCGCTTTTTCGAAAATATGCCTGATTTTTCGTTTTTATCGTGTGACTTTCGTTTATTTTTCGTTTTTTGGTAATTTAGTCATGTTGTCATTATTTGTTTTGCCCCTAGTCAGGTGTATTTTATACACGCAGATCAATACAAGTGGTTGAAATAAAGAGCTGGAAAATGCGGTTGCTGATTAGATATTGGCGGTTTATGAAATGTCTTGCAGCGCGCACCTCCTCTTGGCAGTGGACAGCATATAACGCATTCTTAATTGAGGAATCCTACAAATAAGACGTTATTATTATTTGCAGACCATATTTGAAGCGCTTAGCAGGATATTTGCCATGAACTGCAAAGTTCGACATATCTAAAATTCCTTTACATGTAGTTATTAGCATGTTCAGATGACTTTCATCATTTGATTGTTAAAACAGGACAGGTCTGCAAGTTTCAGGAAGATAGTTTGTTATGCAAACATGTGTTTCACAGCTTTCTGTGTGTCAAAACATAAGATATGCTTGAGAGAGAAAGTTGGGCTTTTGACACGCAATAAGATCTTGATTATTGTGACCTAAGCTACAGATGTCCTAGCCATCACCGAAACAAACAAATATTATGTAAAACTATGATACAAGTACAATAACAAATATGTAAAACTGCGGAGAATGACAAAAGCTTTTAATGAATCGAGATGTTGATAATTGCATAGTCTTATGTAATAACTTATAGTTATGTTATATAGGAATTGGAGAATGTACCTTCATTAGCAAAAAAGTCGTGTTGTGGAAATTCCTGAATGCAAAGCCCTGTCGTAGTGCGTTCCGGTGCATACATCTTTTCTTACAGTAGCCTTGAGGCCATGGTGCTATAGCTTTTACACGAATTTGTATCGATGCATGTCAAAAGTATGAGCGGGTTATATGCTACAGATGAATGTCATTGTATTTATTAGTCAAAGAATTCGAAGCATCTATCCATGTTGGCTTTCCCTAGAGTCACAGGAGGCGTGCTGTTGAGTTGCTTAGAAGATTGATGTTGGATCAGTGAAACAAATTGTTCAGGTTATGGGAATGAGAGAGATGTATTGCATAATGTTGATTTAGTCCCAAGAAATTTAGATGATAACATACACAATTTTATAATACTCGTATAGACAAATTTTCCGTTGAATTTTTTATTACATTGTCGCTTTCACTGTGATTTTCGTGAAGTACGTGCAATTAGCCAAAAAGTTGATATGTATGCTAATTATTTTGCATCCAGTAATAAAGATACTAATATGACACTGATGTGATCGGAAATATGCAGCCTATTTTTACATAACCACCTCAAACTTTCTGAGTTATAGAGTTAAAAATCCACCAGTATTGCAATACTTTGCAAATAATTTGACTGTCGTGTACATTGCTGTAGTCAATGTAGATTGCATCATACTTCAACCACTAAATATTTTCATAGCTTCTGTGTGCTAAGCTATGCGGCATCAACTATTCCATTTCCTTTAACAACTCGTGGCTTCTGATAAATACATCATCAGTAAACAGGAATGCTCACACAATTCAACGAGAGAGTGGTATCAACGATCAAAGACAAAGACAACCTTGTCATCGTAAAGCTTGGACTTGGTTTGTACCAGCATGTAGCCTAATATCCTTAATCTACAAAAGTTCTTACAATTCGTGGTAGTGTATGACTTGAGGGCACATTATGTCGTTGTAACGCTCTTCTACAATGCTTGATGCAAAAATATTGGGTTCCCTTTTTTCGCTTTCCTAAGTTAAGAATTTGTTTTTTTCGCCTTTTTTTAAATTAGAATCGACTGGGTGGTCTGAATGTAATACGAGTACGAATTCTCGTATTACTACATCTTAGTAACTCAAACATTTCCTGCTTACAAAATTTGCAAGTGTTTTGTCCAATATGTAATTTATAAGATGTTCGAAATTACTTCTTAGTCGGTCGTTTTTATAATACATGCACAAATCGTAATTTCAAGCATCGCATGATTGTTCTTGGGTCACAACTTTTAGGCTGTAACATAAAACTATATTGCAAACAACGTGTAGGTTTTGTTGACACATTGACGTATTTCTTTTTAAGAAAGAATGTACATACTCATAAATTTTTGAAATGACTGTCAGACGAAAAATGCGACCGTAAATGCACCAACGGTTTTAAATATGTACATCACTAATGTTTTACTGAGAAATTAGTAATTGATTTTATGAAACTTGAATGCTGACTCGTTCTGATTTTCAGTGAAAGTAATTCGGTATCATTCACTGAAAGGTGCCAAGAGCTTCGCTTCATTCGTATAACTCTTCAAGTGACTTACTGGAATCATTTCTAGCACTTTTAGTGCATTGAAACTTGCCACCTTTTCTTAATTTTCAATTCAGCCTGATAGTGGACAAAGTTGAATGAGTTAACGTTCCTCTCCGGCAGAATAGCAGCTATTTCTAAAAAGATCTCACTTATAACTAATGAGTTTTTAAAGGCAGATTTTGTTGATAAGCGCCCCACATCTGTTTCGATAAGTTTCATAATAGCTGCTTGTTTATAAGGTATTGAATCAGCTGCCTTAAGTCGAGCAAGATCCTATTGCTCAAATGCAATCAGAGCAGCACAAGAGCGAGTTTATCTAAGAGTAATATTTAAAACTACAAGTACAGCTCATTGATCGACTGTTGTTATCACCAACCTTTCCTTTGATTATTCTGATATATCTAAATTTCTACATCGTTTGACTTCTCCTACATATTTCCATGCGTTATGTTTCGACTTGTGAAAACTAATTGTGTTTTGTATTTAAACACATTTTTCATTGTTATTCAAATCACCTCTAATATGAGTCCATGGTAATTACTGTCCTTCCAGTTGAAGATTTACTTAGTGAGTAGCTCCGGCAAAAATCTGTACAATTTGCGCCTAGAGTTTACATATCATTTGTTACCCTACTTTGGAATGTAGAACTAGATATCTATTTTGTCGAGGTGTCCGTTTTATTTTGTTGATGCCTAAAATATCAACTATCAATTTTTATTTTCATTACTGCATACATATTATTTCGCATGCAGGTATGCATGTATTTTGCCTTTTGAATTGAAAATCAGCAGTGAATGTTAAGTGAAGCAAAAGAAATCTGTCATCTAGAACTCACATTCAGTGGTAGTCTTCTCTTCCTGGACTAATATGCAATGTCGCATTCATACCTACAGGAATACGAAGAGAAAATTCAGTCCCTAGTAGAGCAAGTTGAGCGACAATCAATGATCTCGTCGATGACTCCCGATGACTTTCTCAATGATGATGATACGAATGGTAAGTTGAACTCATTAGATGTGAAGAAAATGAGATGTTATTGCGTCGATTGTTACGTAATTCCCCAGCTTCGTGATCAATGTAATTATCTTGTTCGAACGGATACCGTTGCGGTCAGTAATGTTAGAAATCAAAGTTTGAATATTTGATTCCGACTAGAAATTCTTCCTACTGAATTTATGCTCGATTTTCATCTGATTGAGACTTAAAAATGTCTTAACAAGTCTTGGTTCATCAAACATCGAAGGTTCACTAATAGACATCAAAACTGCTCTCATAGCATCAAATGCACTACGATTTGATGGCTTACTATTGAAAGAAAATTGCCGTACAACCGATTGATTGCTGTACCGTAAGACCGATGCTTTAGACATCTCTGTTCTTAATATCATGCTTTATGCATGGTCACAAAGGAATAAAAGCGAACATGTTGCGCGATACCCCGTTTGCCACAAGTGATAAATGATACTACAATTCAGATATCGGAATTCATAGTCTCTAAACGTCGAATGATATCCAGATAGTCTCAATATAGATATTAGCGAGAATGCGAGTATGACGATGATTCCAAGCACTCTAGCAGGAATGGTTCAATTCTTATGAATTCATTTATCTCATACGTAGCAAATTTTGGCTCTAATAATTATTAATTCTTGCAATTTTCAATTTTCAGTCGAGTTTTATATCTTTCTTTTACACAGTTTTTTGAATTTTAGGTATTTTCCTTAGTTGAATTTTCGTGTTGTCTCAGCAATTTCACACTGATTTTTTTGTTTTTGACTGACAGGTCTAGATAACATTGGGTCGCAAATTCGAGTCCTACCAGGCGCAATAACTGTAGATTGCAATATTGCAAGTATTAGTATTTTCTCGAATGATGCACAAAGGTACGTACTGTAGAAATGCTAAGTAAAGATAAGATGAGAAAGCTTTCAGCAGTCAGTTACTGTTTTCACAACACATTGAATGAGAACGGTCGCACGTCTTCAAGCGGCCAGAATCTAAACCAAGAACTTCCGCACATGCGGTCTGTTTTCTGCCACGAGTTAGCGCAGCAAGCATGATTATTTATTGTGCCATTATGAACAGAGTTGCAGCATTCCGAACCCAAGCAGGCCTCATGCTGTCTAGCCGAAAGTAAGGTCATCTCCTACATAAGTTAAAGAGTGTGAATATATAAATGTATGCTAAATACAAGGTTAAACAATCTATTTGTATAAATTTTAATTATTATTGCGTTAAGAGAAGATAATGAATATTCATCATCCACATGAACGAGTCACTAGATACTGCAAACTTTTGGTCTGCGTAGAAGAAATAAGGTTGAACCACTCTTGAATTTCTGCTGTTTAACTACTATTTCTACTATTTAAAGTTAATAGCGTCTGTTTTGTTACTTTCCTATTAAAGTCGTTTGTTAGTATTGTCGTCATAGGTTCATTCATTTTGTCGTCATGTGAAGTTGCTAGCTTTCCTTCATTTCCAAACTTTAGTTTTTGTGGATGCTTCGATGTACTTCTGGCTTAAGAAGCATAATTCTAAAATCAAATGATACTTGAGATGCCAAAACTGACATTATTAACTGACATTGTTAACTGACATTTATTAGAAGTACGTATAGTGTATTCATTGGAACACGCCCTTCATAATAAATTTATATAATATGTCAATTCTATTCATGTAACACACCATGCCATTTCTTTCAGATATTTTGACAGAATCACAAAGAAAGCTTGCTTCATGGGTTGTCGAGAAATGGCGCTCACATGAATTCACGTCACTTCGGGTGAGTACTGAATTGGGAAGGGAACTAACTGTGTCAAAAACATCCTGGCATGCATTCATCGTTCCTTCCAGGATATTCTCTGGGGATACGCCATCTATCTCAAAGAAGCCAACTCACTCAGCGTAGAGATGCACAAGAAAGTTAGTTTTCATGTTGTACTGCTTCTCATTTTTCATTTATTCCGTTTGCTAATCTTTATCAATAAGTTCACATACTTAATTTGCTTATTATCGTTATTGCGTTGATAAAATGTTGTTGGTATAAGATTGTATGTACACCATTGAGGCAACGAACTTCAATATAATATATAATATGCCATTTTCAGGTACAATTCCAATTCACATTACTCACGAACACTCCTTACACACCTCTGGCTCCAGAACTCCTGTCTGGTGATCCGACTCTGTCTCCTTGCCGTAGAGTAGCAGCAGCGGGTCACACGATAGTTGCAATTGAAGTCAGGGACTGGAAAAACGGTGCTACACATTACTGGAGCCTAGAGAAATTTCGGTAAGCTGAGTCTCTCAGTGTACGTATATCAGAGCCCCTTCATGCAGATATTTTCAGTGCCCCATGGAAGAAGCATTAGCTTCACCCCTTACACGTAAATTTGGTCTAAGTGTCTATGCATTCAGAATCGGCTTCAGCATTTTAGATGATTTCGTTGTGCAGTTAGTAGAGCATTGCAAAAGCATCATCGTGTTAGGTGTATCGATTTTGTGCCGTCATATCTCGGTTTTATCTCGGTTGTTTTCATCAGAGTAAGATGCAGCAAGAAAGCTGAGTGGCTGATTTCAGGAGTCATTCAGGAATTACGTAATTGCCTAGGGGAACGGAGGGGTTTTCGAAGTGATTACGGGCGGTTACGAGGGGTGAGGGGGTTCTGAGGCAGCGATTACGTAATCTTTGGGAAAATGGATGGTTCGTTGTCAATTTTCTATTAACAACAATTTGACACGCCGGTATTATAGGTCCGGTATAATTGTGCGAAAAGTATAAACATTTCTTTTTGGACTTAACAAAAAACTGCCTCTTTTATCTTGTCAACTTCGCACACAGTAACAATTACATATATGTTAGCTAAAAGTGCAGCATCATATCACTTCATTGTTTGGTTTGGGGGAAGGGCTCTCCTGTCAATGCTAAAACTATATCCATTGTTGAACAGGAGTTACTTTGCGAGTGAGAATCTTCCACTTTCTCCAGACGCTGCCCACTTCAGAATGCAGCGTCATTCAACTGAGACTACCTCAGATTCACGTTTTAAAGGTCTCAGATTCTTTTGAAGGCTCCATCACTATTTCGCTGTTAGTTATTCCGTTTTTAAACTCTTAGCCTGCTTTAGAGCTCTTTTAGACATGACATCACTTTTTGTTAGTATTCGATGTTAACGATTTCAAATGTGATGTTGTAGATTGCCTATGTTTGTCATACTGAATCAATTTGTATACTTCCGACATCATTATTTCGCTTTCAATTCCAATTGTTCTCTCGCCAATTCATGGCTGTTGCACGAATTCCCAACATACATATGCGCTCACGTACGAATGCAAATTTATTTGTGTGCAACAAAATTCCCATTCCTAGGTAAAGCTTGCAAGAGCCAACTATGCTTTCAGATTCACAGAATGTGGTAACTGAAGCATAAATAATGAAAGGATGATGCTGCGTTGCACATATGTAAGTCTCAACTATACCTTGTACACGTAGGTCGACCGATCTTCCAAGTGCATAAGAGGCCTAAGTAAATGCCTAGAGATAACAACCGCAACTAAAATAGCGTGAAAAATTCTTTCTCCTTGGGAGGAGCGGTGGTTGGACAGGCGATTGCGTAATAAATGTCGCTTTGGGGGAGTGGGATTTCAATGGCGATTGCGGGTCCGATAATGGGGGAGGGGAGGTGTTCAATATCTCGAAAAGCAACTACGTAATTCTTGGATGGCCCAAATTAACAGTTTGTGTTTGGAAACAAGCTTGACTAATGATTTTCAACATGTACATTTCAGTGTTACATGCATGACCTTCCTCATACAGGTGTTGAGGCACTTACGTATCATAAGACCAGAGTCATTGTTCGATTTGTTGTTTTATTGGTTTACTCCTTGTTTTGGATATGTTAGTATTAACCCAAGTCATTATTAATCATATTCTCAAATCTTGAATTAAAAAAGTTTTTCTATTTTCAAATAACAGTTTTGCATCCTAAATGTGAAGCAATGAATTATTCATTAAGTGTTGTAGACACGTGCACTCATAAATCGCCCATGGGAAACTTTCCTCTGGAAATAGTGTTCTCCGAAAACTGGTTTTATGTTTGAGAGTTAGATGTTAATATGAGACTGAATGTCAGAATCGATTTTAGTTTTATTTTGGCCAGCCAACTAACTGCTTTCACTAAGTTTTTGTAAAACTGATATTCTCCTTTTCACTGTTTTTTTATCTTGTTGATTGAATTCGCTCCCCCTTCGCTCACAAGATATTTCGCAATCGAACATAAATGAAATGTTCTCAATTATGTTGATTTCAATAATCTTAATATACAGTATAATTAGATGAGGGCGAATATGAGCCAAGGAAAGAAATTGTTAATTGCAGGATACGTTCCCTGTTAAATTTCATTTTAATTTTTCATCGTGATGAGGGCTTAGATAGACGTGTGAAAATTTTGAACCATTCGCAGAGGAATCATTTCTGATAGACCCTTCAACCGTCTCTTTTTTAGTCATCACACTTGTTTAAGACAAACAGGAGATGATTGGAAAATCATGTTAACAATGAGTCCTTCGATTTTGTGACAGATATTCCTTCTTTTTCAAGGAATTACCATATTCTTTTTGAGGCTTCTTCTGTGAAAAATATTTCAAAATATGTCCATAGAAACGTCGCCTTCGTTTTCAGAATTAATTGAATTTGTTTTCCGTTACTATTCTTTACGTCAAGTCTTCGATGTATTTGTGTTTGGCCTCTGAAGAAAATCCATGTAAGGCGGAGACTACATTTGAGTTGCTTCGGTCACTTCACTCACTCACGCTGCACATTCAACGTCTTCTTTTCAGCATATTGCGATGGTTGGAAGCCGTCGAATGCTGTTCCACCTTGATGGCATTTCTACGCCGTTCGGTTTGGTGGGTTGATGTTATGAAGATTCAGCTTCCTCACATCATCATTGATGCTATCATGCCATCTCTTTATGGAGCGACGTCGTGGATTCTGTCCAGAAGTTTCAAAAGTTCTAAAGCTTCAAAGCTTCATCTTTTACCACAGATCTTCATTCATTCGTTGCACGTGACCATGCAAGCGAAGTTTTCGTGAGCGTATTACGAAGACCACTGGATTGTAGGCCAGTTTTCCATCTGGTGAAGCGCAACTCCCAAGTCCACAAGGGTAATCAAGTCAAGGGCAATCAAGGCAAAGAAGAATTGGGCGAATAACCACAAAGAAAGTGTAAATGGTCTTTGGAAGGTGGTGAATGAAATACGAGGTTCCTTTGCCTTTAATCCTTTCAGAAAATCAGATCTCAATTCTCAAGTAATGAGAAAATGTTGTCAGCGTTCACACATGAGTTTCAGAAGAATTATAACTCGTCTCTTGATGTTGAATTGCGTGCTCTCGCTAATCACAAGTGGGACTTTGCAATATCGAAGGATGATGTTTTGCGGGAGTTACTTCGATTAGACATCCGGAAGGGTTGCGGTCGAGATCTCATCCCGTCCAGACTATCGACAGTTGGCATCGATTACTTGTGTAAACCTCTATCTTTAATTTTCAATCATTCGATATCCACACAAACGTTTCCTTAGTGTTTCAAGATATCCTTTGTGCATCCTATTCCCAAAGAAGTCCACCCAACCGTGAGTGACTTCCGTCCTATATCAATAACCTCGATATTTCCAAAGATATTTGAGCGCCTTGTGTTGTCAAACATCAAAGAAAATTTGCTTACATTGTATGGTACAAATCAACATGCATATAGGCCTTTTGTTTCTACATCCAGTGCTCTGGTGGATATCGACAAAGCTGTAACCTCGTTTTTAGATCAGAGGGAGACCATAGCTGTACGAGTGGTTAGTTTGCATATTTCAAAGGCCTTCGACAAACTTCAATTCAATCAACTTCTAAATTTTCTGAATACCTCGGGTTCGACCATGGCTTTCTATTGTGCCTGAAGTCATATCTGTGTGGCAGGTCTTCAATGGTGAAAATTCAGGGATGGATGTCTGTGGTACTTGATGTGTGCTACTTCGGGTGTTCCCCAGGGATCAGTCCTTGGTCCGTTTTTGTTCGCTTCCTATGTATCTGTCATTGATATTCGTTCAGAATTTAATCACTGTGTCAAATTCGCTGATGATTTGACCATCATCGAAAGAATTGAGTCTGTTTCTCAGTGTGCTACTTCATCATGTGTCATTGAGGAAAGATTCGCGATTGTCGGACTTACACTCAATGTAAACAAAAGTCAGGAACTTCTTGTACAGAGATCAAAGTTGATAGTTCACTTGTTTCCTTCTATGTTCAGAAAAATGCCTCAACTTCGTGTGCTAGGCTTTATTTTCTGTGAAACCTTGTCATGGCAGTTTCAAATTAGTGTCATTTTAAAGCGTGCCTCTCAACATCTTTATATAATTAGATGTTCGAAAAATGTATTATCTAACCGAGAGTTAATAGTGGTCTACCACGCAATTGTATCATCTCTTTTTATGTATACTTCTCCATCTTGTGGCACGCTACCGAAGACATTAATGTGCAAGCTCGAACATTTTCAAAAGTGTACCCATCGGCTAATATGTGGAACCGAATGTACTGTACAGTATTCCGTCCTATTCATTCGCGTTTTAAAGAGCAAGCAATCAAGTTTTTACATTGTTGTAAGTGTAATATGTCTCATCCCCTGCATGATATTATTCCTGAAAGACTTCACAGATGCAGTCAATTAAGGATTCCGCTTTCCTCAACAACTAGATCTTGTAATTTTTTGCCTTGGGTTTGTGCCCTTTCAAATGAAATGTTATGACTTCTAATTTCTTTGCCTACGTATTGACAGAGATACCCGTCACATGCAAGGAGTTTTTGCTGGGAATCACACTCTTTGTTTCCAATTGCTTTCACTTTTTTTGGATCTTATCAAGATGTAGTCAACTTAGGTCGATGTTGCACCTGATTCACATGTGACCAGACACAAGGCATCTTTCTCAAAGAAGGTGTTGGTCACAGAGAGATTTTATGCAACACAAGCATCAGGCAACCTTACACCTTCAGCGTACTTTCACTTCCTTTCCTCTTTTCTTGCTTCATATTTTACGTGTACTCTATTTACCTGCATTGTTCGTGGGTAATTCTCATTAACCACAGATAAACAAGTGAACTTATCTGAATATTAGATCCATGCCGGTTGGAATCCATGTGGCTGATTTCGTGTTGAGACTGGTTACAGAGATACTCAAAGTCTCCATGCTTTAACCAATTATACTATAGGACCATTGCTTTGAGTGTTGTGTGAATAGCGCAAAATTCTAGGGCTTGATGCCTTTTTGCGTCGAAATATGATAAAGACATTTTGACCAAGTTACTAATTTGATTATGGATAATGTTGACTGTCCTTTCTTTGCTTAATATCGTATGTAAGTTATTCATGCGGCAATGGGTTGAACTTGAAATAGCTAATGTCTCACATGACGGAAAATGCATGCAATCGAATGTCTGAATTTCTTCTTATTACAAATATTTTATCTCTCCAGGAAACGGTTGGACAGAATCAGAGATGATTATCAAAGTCAGTTAGAATTATCTCCAACATCTCCTGAGCCTTTGGTAGAGTCGGTTACAGG
Source organism: Prostheceraeus crozeri (assembly GCA_907163375.1). Classification (NCBI taxonomy): domain Eukaryota; kingdom Metazoa; phylum Platyhelminthes; order Polycladida; family Euryleptidae; genus Prostheceraeus; species Prostheceraeus crozeri. Next base: position 118,311 of record CAJQUW010016341.1, read on the forward strand.
GCAAGATCCTTTCTACGATCGCTTCCCATGGTTCCGGTTGATCGGTCGGTCATTTGTATATCTCAGCAATCTTGTGTATGGAGTGACAGTAGGCTACAAAGCAGCAATAGTGAATGAGCGCGGCGACGTCCAAGGATTTGTCCGAGTGAACGTGCAGCCAGTTCTCCCTGGTGAATCTGAGGAAGACACAGCTATGGCAAGGATTTACTTCAACGATGATGAATATTTCCGCAAGGTGAGATTTGGTTTTCAATCAAATCAAGTTGCGTTACATTATATCAAATGATAATGAAATAGTAATGGGTTTCGAGAGCTGCATTCTCGACAGATGCGATGAAATTGAGAGTAGCGGTGCTGATGATTCGGTATAATAACAAAGTTATTTCTGAAGTGAAAGTTGACTTTGCCTCTGGTCCTCAACGATGACGGCGAAGTTATTATTATTATGATATCATCTCAACTGAATCGCTGCCACTGCCTGAATGGATGAAATGGCACGTTATATTTTATTTTCATGCTGAGAGTTCATTTCAATCTTTCATTGCTATAAAATTTGAAGAGTAGATTGGGGAGACAACAATATTTATGGCATTGTCTGTTCCTTGAGAAAAAGCAATTCTGTTTTCCAGAATAGCAGCTTCTGAAAAACCAAAATTGTTTTTTACAGAAAATCCGCTGCCATGAAACAAAAATTGACCTTCTGAAAATCTAGATGTATGCTGCGAAGAACCGGCTACAGAAAAATCAAAACTGGTTTTCCAGATAACTAAATGAACACTACGGAAAGCCAGCTGCAGCAAAATCAAATTATATACATGCAACTCAACTGACACAATTAGAAGCGTTTTTCTTCGAGGCATAGTTACCGCACGTAACAACTAAAATCGAAGAAGTGTCTTCACTTAGCCTATCTTGATTAAGTGCATATGATTGCAGAGGAGTTTCCTATGAAATATAAAAATATAAAACACGTAGCTTGTTTCAAATGCTTTTTACCCGTAAAATCAATCTTTTCATCCCTTCAAAGTAGACTGTGTTTTTTCACATTCATCTATGTATGATCCAACTATATGAAGTTCAATATATCGAATCAATGTCAGAATTGTATATCGGGAGAAAGCCTGAAAATATGTCGTGAAGCAAGTTGTGATGTACTAAATCACAGATATCTTAGTGCATCAAAGCAATGAGACGAAAAAATATGGGTCCTGCGTTGTTCTTAGAAGGACATCCTTCGAAGAGCCTTGGGAATTTAATATTTATTTTCATGGACTCTTGCACTAAACACTATTTGAAGTCTGAGACTGTTGTTTTTCCGCTTTTCTAAGAAGTCATTGATACGTATTATCACCGCTAGTTCTATCTCGTTAAATCAATGTGTCAAGTCGCATGATTATGTAATAAAGTTAAATAACATTTCTGAAAGTGAGAGTGAAAAGAAAAATGAAAGTAATAAATTTTCATTGGATTGTTGAGCTATTCCGGTCAAGATCTTTTCATGGTCTCCTATAAAAGGTTGCTCTCACTGAACTGATGTCGAAAAAATCTAAAATAGTTCATGAAAAAAGAATATTACGATAATGTTGACTTTAAGTTCATATTTCATCGGAGAAAGATGTTCGTGTTGAATTAAGACTTCATGTTTGTATTTGTTCGCAGAAGATGGCGGGTTCTGCAACATCCTCCAGCGACGCAAGTGGAGGATTAGCAGACGATGATGAACGAGTGGTTGAAGGAGCTGGAAATGATTCCAACGACATCGATGGCTCTAAAAACAGCGCCAAACTTTCAACTAGTAACCTCGCTCCTCCTGAAGGACTGGAGAAATGGCCAGATCATCTTCGTCTCGGGGAAACATTTTCGTTCCGAATCACGTTGGTTGAGTTGGTTGACATCGCTGTCGACTACGCCGACGTTTTTTGCCAGTTTAAGTAAGTTATCATGTTAAGTATCCAACTCAATGTAGGATCATCTCGCAACTCCTTTTTTAAAATTATTACAACATTTTGAATATTTCAAAACTTTACAAAAATTGTCTGTGAATATTTTAATGAACTGCAAATTCAATCTTAAGTGGCAATTTAGCAATTTAGTTAGGAAGTCAATAAGAGAGATGCTGTTAAGTGGATTTGTGGATTGGAGACAGCTATGATGTATGTATATTTAACTCCTAGTGTAAAGTATACAAGTTAAGTATGTGCCGTGACATTCTTGCAAGTCGGAGCACCTTTCAAACAAAAATCCAAATAATGCACCGATTCTGATGTCAATTTCATACCATGAGGAAAATCCAAAAATAGCAGAAAATGCTGCATGCTTCATGTGACATTTACCAAATATTTGCAATAAGTAGCATGCACAGAAGTATATCAGAGATGCTGCATGCACAGATGAATCATGAACATCACTATGAATTCTCACGCTGGGGGCTAGTTTGAGATGATTTGATGCCTTAGCCTGTTCTAGCCAAAAACAGACTAACTACAATCTCTTTTTCCCATTGAAATTAACAATACCATAGAAAGTCCTAGAATGGAAATTGCATGAAAATTATGGCACACTCCGGGGGAACTTAGTTGGGGCAAAAAGCAAATTTTGCGAGCTGGCTTTCTTGTTTTCGGGTTGGCATTTTTAATTATCAAGTCAATTTGTAATGTGGATTGCTGCCCCTTGTCCAAAGATCATGTGCACAAATGCAATACTGAATTTACAAAATACTGCAGCGACAGGATGACAAAGAAGAAAATCCTTTAAAACGTTCTGTACGTTCATCATTTTGAAATATCGCTCACATAATCTATCAAGAGTATAATCAGACACATCTGCAACTTGTAATGTCGATTTACAAAACATGCATTACTCCAGCTTGAAATCATATGCCAATAAACCTTCGGGTATTCATTTTACTTTAAAGGGTTCCCCTGTTCTTTACATTTGAACAATTTTCAAAATTTTCGCATGCTTTCGAATATCAGCTGCCAAAATATCATCAGACTATTTTACTAAGTCATTCAATGATTAATTGAAAAGATCCAGCGACATTCTACTTATCTGAGAAATGATTGTAGGTAAAGAAGCTTTCAGTGTGTCTAATCCAGAAAAGCACTAGGTCTCTTAACCGCTTGACCGAGAAATTATCCAATAATTAGAAATTTCATCTGTGAATTCTTGAGATGTTCTTCCAACCAGTACAGCGACCACTTTCAATATGACTCTGGGAATCAAATTTTAATTCGTATTCCAGTGTTGAAAAGTTGTATAATAGTTGTGAATGACTGGCACAAATAGACACAGTATATTAATCCATGGAATAGTAAGCTACTTCACATGATACAATAGCACCATCTCACTAAAATTCTCTTCATGAAGATCCTGTAATTTGCTGTCAACAACTTCCACAACCAATTTGGCATATACATGTAGTTTGACTATGATATAATGTTTTAGATCGAATCTGATCTACAAAGCATAGATTTTTCCATGTGCCATCATTGTACATAGGCAAGATATCAAACTTCCATTCTAGAGTACTATTATCTACTTCTATGCTTTTTCCACGGCGATAAAAGGATACATAGATATCATTCTCTTATTGCACTTACACGGATAGATCGGCTAAGGACGCAATACAGTTGACCAAAACATGGCCAAGCCGGAAGTATTAACCGCCTGCAGTGGTTTCTCTGGCTCCAGATGAAGATCTGGTGACCGTGGAGAATAGTTCCATTGACAGTTGGCGAAGACCGCACAATGGGATTACTTCTGAGAACATGTAGGTCCAAGAGCGACTGCTTGATGACTGTGTTTGGGATAGCGACAATTTGGTCTGGTTACTTGGTGTCAGTGTTGGTTCTTGCTGGGTTCCTGAGTGGTCCCTACGAGCTAGTGCTTATGACTAGGGGAGACACCCTGTAACCGGCAATGTGTGCCTGAGACGCCAGAGTCAGCGCTAGTGAGCACGTCCCTGATAATGTGGAGGATTGCTGACAGGGTTGTTTCTGTTGGAAGTCAGCATGATGCAGGTGCAAACGAACTTGGGTAAAGGAGCTTGATGGGGACCTTCTCATAGGAGCAGCTATTTCCCTTGTCGGCTTCATGGAGGGTCCCTGTATCCTTCGTAACTTCTCAGGTCCTTCAAGGGTGGTGCAGGGTTGTTGCTAGTCCGGTGCTGGATGAATTGGGCTGAATTGTTGCTTCTCTGGATCCCAATCCGAACTTTCGGGTGTTTCTGAAACCAAACCGGCCAAGCCGCGAGTATTAACTGCCTGCAGTGGTGAACCGAGCGTGCTTCCCAGGTCCCGAACCTTAGCAGAATCGATCAGAGAGACTGATGAACAACTTTGTATTAGATCGGTTACAGGTCTACAACCTTTCGGCAGTAATCACTGAGCTTTCAATCCAATCCAAATTAATGTGCAATTTATTTAATCAGGTAAACTGTTGTATTGTATTGACTTGTATGTTTCGAATGAATCATTCGGAAAACAAATTGTGTTAGACATGTGTGAAGGAGTTCAGTTGTGTTCCAGCATCGACTGAAAACTTCGTGTTGTATTGAAGGCAAATTCCCGACGACTGCAGAACTCTACTTTCAACGACACTTTCGGCGCTCGACCTCCGGAATAAGAGATCGCCAGGCCAAGCACTTACCACTGTCCACGGATGCGGCAAAATTTAAAACGTTCTTCCAAGCCATTTTTGATAGTGTTATTTTTGCATGAAAATTAATGATTAACATGGATACAACACAAATTGCATGTAAGTCCAAATGGACGCCAACACTCCATCTTCCCGACCGCATCCTGTCTGACCAGGATTCGACGGCAATCAGAAAGCTAAACAAGTACTCTATTCATGCGACCAGGCTGGCGGCGAAAATAAGCACGTGCCATGCCATTTGTTCTGTACGGCAGGTATAAGCTAGATAAGCAAGAGGTATTAGAATCCATTGTGTAATTCTATCGCGAATTAGGCCGAGAACTACTATCGAAACAACTGTTAGTCACTAGCACATTTCAGTCAACAGTTGTTGCTGGGTTTGTAAAGATTGACATCTCAACGTCTGACCAGGATTCGAGCTCACGTCAGTTAGAAAGATAAGCAAATTTTCTATAATTTTTGTTATCATATATTTCTATGATAATTAAAATTTGTAATGATGCACCTCATCGAAAAAAATAAAAAGGTACCACGCACCTCGCTACTTGCCCCCTGAAAGATGATAAAAACCTACACGCATTTAGGTTGCTTGAAGGCAGTAGATAAGAAATTCTTGCTCTATCGCTCTATCGTTTGTTTTTATTCACATAAAACATTTTTCTTCCACGCTACCGGTGCAATTTGCTTTCTGACGGATCGTCATTTCATATACTGATTGTCATTACAAGCCTACTGAGTCTTAGATTTCTTCATTTGAAGAAACTTGCGTGTTAGCCTAGCGTTAACTTGGTAATCAAAACAACATCAAGAAATTCCTAGCATTACATATTATGAAATGAATCTTGAATGCATTTTCAATATTTTCAGCTTCCTACATCGGCAAGAAGAGGCATTCTCAACGGAGCCGATGAAAAATCCCGGTCAGCATCAATCATTTCCTCTGAATTACGTTCAGAATCTCACCGTTCCCGTCACTCATGCATTTGTTGATTATATTCAGCATCGACCTCTTGTTGTGGAAATATTTGGACATCAAATTCAACCTCATCTCAACCCATCGCTTTCTATGTGCAGGTGAGTATTTCTGGAAAATTTCAGATAGTCAAGCAGAGAATACGCTTTTCTAAAAATTTCTAATGCAGCAAATAATCGAATTTAAATGGTCCCTTAACTCAGTCAATATGGATTTTTTAGCTTTGCTTTATGCAATACAAGTCACAAGTTGTATTAGTTGACAATTTAAGTACAAATTGACAGCCGCAACTCGCTTGATCAGAAGTTGAGCTCAAGTCACTCAGAAAAAGAAACTACAGGTCTGTTTAAGTGTCCCGATCGAGTGTTGTACTCCGCTCGAAAACGTAATAAGCAAGATCCTTAGGATGTCATGCTTTCCCCTCTATGGGTTTGTGGTGTGGAATTGTATCCGTGGAATTACTTGCATTTGCAATACTAACAGTTTCTTGACTTTCAATCACCGCTGAAGCAAATTTCTGCTATGCAAAGCTTTTCCATAATTTCATCATAACTTGCAGTACGGTGCCCTAAGATTTCATATACGTTGCGCGTCTCTCTTGGGTACACTGCTTTATTATAAAAATAATAATTTTAGTGTCTCATTTTAGTGTATCATTTAGAACGAGCGGCCTTTTGTTTTTTAATTTTTTTAAAAAGGAGCGGTGGTTGAGTTTTTATAATGAAATGCCGGAGTGCTGACTCTTATTTCAAGCGATTGTGATTTTGAATTCATTATGAAATATTTAAGATAAAGAGCTGGATTTCTTCTCCTGTACTTCGCAACCTAATTGCATCCGTATTTGATTGCCATATACATGTCGCTCAGTAGGCACCAAGTTGTAATTTATGAATAGATCTGTCTGATTTTCATTCTTAATTGTAAGAACTTACTCCTAATTTTTGAAACAAACACCGCATTATCATAATTATAGCATCTTCCTTTGAAGTCAATTGCCAAAGTACATGTATATAAAATGATCAAATATTCAGTTGCATTCTCAGTTGAAAAATTTTACCAGACCTCAATAGCTGCCATTTCATCCAATATCAGGAATTATCAGCAGGTCTAGTTCACATCCTTCAAAATTAATACAGCACCCTGTTTAATGCGGAGTCATGCCTAAACAGTAAATGCGCACCATATGCTGTGCATCTTAAATTTACCCCTGGTATGGCTCCGCATTAATAAGCAGTTGTGCTGATATTGAGGGATGCAAACTAGGCCAGCAGATGATACCTGGTGTTGGATGAAATGATAACTGTTCCAGTCTGCTACCATTTTTCACCTGAGAGCGCCGGGCAATGTTTATTTATATTATTTCCACTGTGTTTCCAGATAAACAGTATTTGTGGATTACTATTGGTGCATTAACATAGACGAACTATAAAAAGGGTGTTAAAAGTAGTATTTAGTTAGTACACGAGAAATTAACTGCCGAATGCTGACTTATCGACAACTACCGGCAAATAGGCCTATATGTACAAAGCATCTGATCGATATCAAAAAGTTTTCTCATCCATCGTCTGAGTATAACTACCATCAATGAGGTTGTACACATTAAAACCTAGCAGGCAAATACTGTTTACCGAAATATTGAATGTCGAAATGATTAATGGACGACTTGAGACATTTTCTTACCTTATCGAATAAATCATCGAAGCATTCAGCAACACTGAACACCAGACAGCAAAGAGTTTCGATTCATGGAATACATTGGCAGGTAGAGAATTGTAGCAATCGAATGTGAGTGTCTTCTGTCTATTCCAACTTTCTCAATTAATATGGAAGGTGAAAAAAGATTAATTGGCGACGGACACAATTTTAGAAAAGATCAAAATATTCATCACTAATTCTTGCTGGTTATGGACATTCTTCGCAGAACGATATTTTCATTTCAAATTTCTCTCATCTTGAAAATCGTTGCGTTGAATTATGATTATCAAGGTCATAACTTGGAAAGAAGGTTTTCACGGAGAAAATTTGAAGAATGATAATACATGGTGACCGCGATCAGTAAATGTCAGTAAATTTTTTGTGTCAGTAAAATCTCAGTAAATGTCAGTAGATTGATGTTTGTCAGTAAAATTTCAAAAGCTAGATTCTTTTCAAAAAAGATCTTGTAATTTTTTTCTGAGTTCTTTATTTCTTTATTTTGAGTGAATTTCTTAATTGGCTTTTACTGATAATGCATTTTTTATAGAATCCAGCTAATCCATTGTAATTGTGATGCAGCGTCGGAATGCTAAAATTTCCATACAGTATTTTCGACATTATATTTATTGATGCATGTATAGGGCCTATAGAATATTTTGGGATATTATTGAAGCTCAATTTTAAGTTGAACGTCGATGTTCAGAACCGGGTATAGTGTACCATGAGCGCTGAAATAAGTTGATTTTGGTGTTGTGTTGGTGGTATTCTGACATCAGGCAGGACTCTAAATCGATGAATTTAATCGTGCTGCGAAACTGTGAAATTTAACTTAACGTGACTGCGATACAAAATTTCCCAATTGATTTGTATTTCATGAATTCCCGCTTTCATGCATTCAGGGAAGAGAATCTTACGAATTTATTTGGAATTTCGGATTTTTTGACGGCTATCTGGATAATTTCTGAGATTTACCAGAAAATGCAATAAAAAAAGGCGGGGTAAGGGGCAGGGGTTAAGGTATGTAGGCCCTAAGATGGAATGACATCTTCATGAAATAACGCATGGTACCGTCTTAGGACGAAACATCTTCATGATGCGTTGCATAAGACCCCTCTGATCACAAGGCATTACAATTGATATTATCCATAACCTCTAGCCACTCGTGGGCACCCTCTGGCGACCCAGCGGTCCCTATGATGATTCATGGACCTTTTTTGACTAGACTATGCATTAGGAAGGTTGGGTTCTCCTCGTACCCGGGCTGTTGCATTTTCAGAAAAGTCATTTCTTGAATGTGTACCCGAAGAAGAAATGACTTTTCTGAAAAAAGACTATGCATTATTTATGTTGTATACACGCTACGGCATTTAGGTTTTCTTGGTTCGTTTGAGAATGATGTCTGGTTTGGGCTTAGTTAAAATTACAGGCCGATCAGAGCTTGCATGAGGAATTCTGCATACCGGTGCATTATTATGAGCATATTATTTCATTATATTCAAAAAATTTTATTCATATTGGTGTTCGTCTTCTTCATTATTTTAATACAGAATTGGCAGCAATGGTGATTAATTTTAAAGAAACCACATGTACAATTGTATAGTGTAGGTATGTATATTCAAGAAGCAAACATTGCATTGTAAAGTAAACAATTCAACTTTTTCTACTTTGTACAGGATATATTATAACTAGTTCATTGTCAAACTCATCATACACGCCAAGAAATTTCACAGAAAAGATTCATAAAACCCTCCCCCATATCATGACATTATGAAATAACAGAATGCTCAGAAAAGTTGTAATTCCTGCTTGATGTACTTGCCGAGAAAATGTTTTTATACATTCCAGGTTTCTCGTGCGGCGCTTTAAACAGCTTGAATTCTACAGGCTATACTTCTAAAAGACCGGAGGTTTCGCCTGTGGCGCTTTAAAAAAACATAAAAATTCTACTAGTTATACTCCCAAATGTCTGAAGCACATAATTAGACACATAATCTGCGCGCGCTTCGGTCTCTAGAATGGAAGCAACGTATCTGTTCTTAACATCGAAATGGCACACACAGAATTAGACATTTTGCTCCTTCTCGAATGGCAAACAATGTCGCGGGGTTTTGGACACCAAGGAATGAGTGAGTGGCGTGCGTGCTGTGATATCACTTCGCACACACAAAACACATCGCATCATTCAGTGTGTGCACTGGCAGTGAGGAATGCTGGGAAGAGGATGGTGAAATCATCAGGTGAACTAATTTTCGTGCGCCTGCTGTTTTCTTTGATAATGATTGGAAGGACCAACATTATGGAGAAAACTGTTGCGCAATGATCTGAATTCTTCGAATCTGAAGGAATCATAGCAATCGAGCACTTTGCTGGAATTCACAGCAATCTGCAATCGACGCACGACTTTTTTTCCTATCTCTGTAAGGTATAAGGAAATCCTATTTTCCCATTTACTAAGTTCTCGCATATGCCATCATTTTGAATTAGTCTTCACTTCTAGTCAACTGAAAGAGTAAAACAATCTAATTCTGTGGGCTGAAGGTTTCGTCTGCAACGCTTTATAAAACATAAAAATTCTGAGAGTTACACTACCAGAAAGGCTGGAAGTTTCGCCTGCGGCGCTTTGCCTCAATATGGTTGAGCTCTAACTAATAACTATGTGTGGCATTAGTGGATTAATAATCTAATGTATTTTTGGTCGCAGCATAGGGCTTATAATATGTAGGCGCATAATGATTCATAACGATTTAAAATTGACTCTTGGACTACTTGTAATCATATCAAAACTGAAACTGGGCTACAGAAAATAAGTGACGTATGGGCCCCCTAGAAGAGATCTCCGGATTTTTTGTGACACCGCGTTCTCATCTCTGTATATAGCATATCCTGGGCCCTAAGTGTCATCAAAAAGTGTCAGTAAATGTCAGCAAATTTCTAACTCAGTGTTGCGCGGTCACCATGTAATACGACGAAGTTTCTCACTCAAATGAACAAATTATCCGACATAGACTCGATTTCACTATTGAATCTGTACGATCAGTGAGAACTTTTCGGGAATGCCACTTGTTCGCAAATCCGTCTAAATGTGCGGGCATATTAAGTCGGCTAGATTTTTCATTTTTCTCCCATTTGTGATCTTTTAAACGATGACTGTCTGCGTTGACCTCAGTCACTTTGTTCTCATTTCTGATTTTTTGTGAGGTACTGCTTACTCACGAAAAGGTAAAAGGTTTAACTCTCTTCTACTGAGACAAAAGTCAAGGGTGTTCATTTGAATTCACAAGCTCATAAGTATTTATTGAGACGATGTGTTAATGTCAACCACCGACAACAGAAAAACTCTTCTGTATCGGAAATGTTAAGACTGATTGTCACTTTTCAATACTACGAAGGTTTTTCCGGGTTACATATATCATGCTATGTCGGTATAATGGCTTTAGCTGTACTTGGCAATTCTGCCGTGACCAGACCTGCGCCCGGGTAGTCGATTTGAAATGCACCTGGACCGGATCCTGATCCAGGTATTTTATTTGGTGCAAGACCATACCTGTGACAGGATGCGTACAAGGATAGACTGCAGAAATGTATTAAAAAACTAGTCTAAGTATTAACGTGCATTCTAGCTTTTCGAATTTCACGAAAGATTCAGAATTTGCAACTCACTGAGATCAAAGTGTCCTGTCGACCCTGGAACATCAACTCGTGACAATCGGTCTCGGTTTTCTTACACCGTCCTTGCGCAGACCGTTTATAAGACAATCGCTCATTCCACATCTTTAGTAACTCTACTGCGAATGAAAATCTTTTATTCAGGACATATCTAAGCAGTGGGCAGTTTGCTGCATTCCGTGGATTTTCTTTTCTAGCGCTGAAGCATTTTTTATTCACTAAATCTCTCTTTGTGTCTCGGTATCGACCTTGTTGAAACAGATAAAGTTTGATAGGTTGAATAATTTCATCTATTGCCATCTTCATCACTGGAAAGCCAAAAGTTTCTGAGTTAAGGTCGAAGTATCGGAAGTGATTATTATATTTTTATATCAACATAATTTCATTGGAATTCATCGAAGCAATTTTTTGTTTTGCTTCATTCAAATTCACGACAATGGCACCAAATCCAAGTAAAATCATGACACACGATCTTTAGATGCATCCTCGGATATGTTTTATAGACGGATTTAACTATGATTACTTACATGTATAGTTATTAGCTCTTAAGATAGACAGCAGAGCATGTTTGATGAATAGCTCCATTACAGTGTCAGTGATTCAATTATCTATAAATGATATAGGCATCTCCATCCGTTTTTCTATTGTGATCGAAGTCGTAAGTTCGAAATTCCAGGCAGAGAACTATTAATCTTTTAAGAATGTTGATCTTCTTATAGCTGTCTTTCATACCTCTCGAAACATTCTTAACATTTTTCACATATTTCTCTTTTTTACCTCTCCAACAATGCAGCATCCTATCTCGAAGTTCATCACGGAGAAGTTTTCCTCCAACGCTTCCAATATCCGCTCCCGTTCCCGCCACTAAGTTGGACTGTTATCAACCTCCAGTCGAGTAAGTTCATTCGCATCTGATAAGAAATGCGCATCTAACTCTGCTGTCATCTCTTCAGTGGAATTCTACATTCACGTTTTGACCTTCTCGTCTGGTTTGAGATTTTGGAGCTTTCACCCGACGGCTTGTGAGTATCGTTTCAGTAATGTATTTGTCGAAAAAAGCTTTTTTAAACAAACACCTCATTCTCAGTCGATTAGGTATTTTTCCTGTGTAAACGCAGCGGCTGTCATCATTTTTGAGAGAAGTGCATGACAGAAATTCCTGAGGAAAAGTTCAAACAATTAATTTCAATGAATTAAGCTTTGTATCGCCGCTACTTTCGTGCACTCGTGTTTGAAACTGTAACTGCGAACATTTTGGACAAATTTAGATTGCGACATGATTAAATGTTGTCCTCAATAAGAGTACGGGTGCGGCTACGCATTACTCCCATGTGACCTCCATCCCAGTCATTTACAAAACTGTTCTGTGGCATTAACTGTGACAGCCACACGGCTCATTCAGATGCGGACATGCACGGAAGAGCTGCTGATGACAGTCTTTTATTATACAGTAAATATTTTCACCGAAATTTATTAAAAGTTATGATAATTGTCATCAGTAGCTTGGCACAGTCTTCTATTATAAACATTTTTATCGAAAGTTATTAAAATTATGATAATTGTCATCAGCAACTTGGCTTGTAATCCCATCTTTATAGAAAATGTCATTTCATGACATGGATTCGTAGTTCATTAAAATCCAATTATTAGTATTATCAGTGTTATTTTAGTAGAAATTACTCCAGCTAATAATGTCTACAACTAATACACTGTAGTGCAGTACTTCAGAATACGTCCATATCAATACTACGCCCACCTGAAAAAGAAAAAATCCACATGCATTCATGTAAATCTCTAGGTCAGGGTTGTCAATTGTGGGTACCTGGCTTGTTGGTTTAAATACAGGAGTTTCAGTGCCAATAGCCAGTTTCTGTGCTTCCAACGCGTCGACACTATTATTGCTGGATAAGAATGGACATGCACATTGATAGGAATATTAAGCCTGAGCGCATGTTTCTATGATGCATCAGTAAGTTTTCAGTAAGTGCGAAGCCTCTTGATAATGGCATCTCAATTATGCTCTGAAAGTTTCAAGATTAAGCACATGTTACTACGTGTGAAATTATCACCGCCAACTGGGCAGAATTCTTTCAAAGTAATGGGTCGCACATACTGGCGCACACCAAATGCATTGATCTGTTAGGTTTATTTGAGCACCACACTCCATTTTCAAGATGGCGGTGCTTGCTTCATACACGCATTACTTATGTTACTTACCAGTGTACTTTGTTTACATTCGCAGTTATTCTCAATGCCCTTCAAATGTATATAATCACTATAAAGTAATCTGCAATACGCCGCCTAAGAAAACATCTACCGATACAACTATTGAATATTTCAGTCTTACGTTCGGACAAAAGCTGTTCATGATGTTCAAAGATTTGAAATAAACCCTCTCTTTGTTTGACCTTTGTTTCTTGAAAATATTAATCAAAGAACAATCCCGACATTTCGTCCGCCACGGACTTACTGATGGGCAGCAGTGACGAAGTCCCACTTAATAATAGTCCTCCATAATAATATGCCTATCAATAACTCTAATAAAGCGGTCTTTTTTACATCTATGATCTTGCAATATTTCTATGTGGTCTTTTATGCATTTCCAAGCACATTTACATCTATGATAGCTTTTGCACTTGAATTTTGTATTTCAGCTTTACTTACTTTATGTTCTTTCTTTTCATAGTTCATGATTAAGACGCATGCCGAATTATTGAACATTTTTATTGACAATAAACTTTTATTGGTGTTCGTCAAATTTTTGATCTTCACAATATGAATAATGATTGTATCTGTCGATACACACAAATACATTACCCATGAAGGGCTATCATGAAACATTTCTGGTAAATTTAGCAAATTACAGGGTTGCCAAATATCATGTCGCAGGAAAAAATGTTGACGCTTCCCTTAAAGTCAGTCACTGACTTTCATCATGACATGCTGTCAAGCTCATTATTTCTTTCATTTGATTAAAAAAATGATTTTCGGTTATGCAACCAATTCATCATTTTTTGAATGCTGCATGGCATTTGATGAACAGTGTTTTTGATTATCAAAATTTTAGAATCATTTATCACCTGTAACCTTACTATCTATTTCAACTCTCTTTCTTCGAATTATAGATCGTGTTTTCAACAGAAGTTAAAATAATGGAATTGATAAATTATGATGCTCATAAATTATTATCCTCTTACAATTGTGGAAACAGCAACTTCCAGCAATCAGGGTGCCATGATTGGTCGAGTGCAACTTCCTTTAAGATTTTTTTTAGTTTTAGAAGTTCTACATAGTTGCGAACTTAGAATTGCAGTTGTTTGTTATAAGTTATTAATAGAATGAATTCATCATTTCGAATTCTAGAATTGAAGGGATTTGTTACAAGATTGCTATGATTTTGTCTGTCTAATAATCGTGGCTTTGATCAGTCCAATCCAGTAACAGAATTTGCATGTAATCGTACCGGTAAAGATGTGCTCCTGAAATCAATTTGGTAGGAAATTAGTTGGAAAAATGTAACATGCCAGGAGCTTAGCTTCAACTTCTTAAGCATTACGTTCGTTGCACTACTCGCAGGCTTTCAGTCTCGTCAATCATAATGTTGCACGTATTGTGAAATTCGAACTTTGGAAAGTGGAATTGTGCACGCGCATATAAAACTTAACAATTTCATTACAAAGCATATTGACCAAAATCGCTCTTCAGGAGTTTTAGTTTTGGCCTTTTATATGGCCAAAGCTTTCGAAAGTCCTGAGTCACGAAAGCCTCTGCTCTTCCCTTAACCGCACAAATTTGCCTTACGATTTCATTGTTTGGTGTTGTGATTTTCTTCGTGACCGAATGCAAAGAACGTTACTACATAATCAAGTGAGTTCAATCGTTAGTCCAACATCTGGTGTTCCCCAAGGAGGTGTTTTATCACCTTTCCTGTTTTGTGTTCACATGCGTACCCTAACTCTTAAAAACAAGAACTCTTTGATTTCACTATACACAGACCTTCACCCTCCTTCACCCCTATTACGGTCAGAAGACAGCTGTCTGCTTTAAAGACTTTTCGTGAAATTTGTCATCACGACCATCTCCGGAACAGTATTATGCCAAAACAATTTCATCGCTACCATCTTTTTGAAGCATCTTTCTCACGCACTTTGTTACGCAAGTCGTCCTTTATATTTTCATATATAAGCCTGATAATAACCAGTGCTATGATTGAATGATGACTTTTTGACTTATTTTTCTTAAGCGAAGATTATTTCCTTTGTGGTATACCGCACATATTGTCATGAATGTTGTGATTTTCATTTCCAAATATATACGTTTACTACTACTACAAAATGAATTAACGAAATCCGTATCTGGCGCACTCTAATCGTTCTGTTATTTGCATGGGTGGAGATGGGTGCAGAGTGAGTGGCCCGCGGCGACGTCTAAGTCGACGCTTTACTTATGGAAATATTATTGTACTTTTCTAAATCTAATTTAAGCTGTAGGACGGCGCCTATATGGAACAAGATTTAGCATTTCCTATTAAATTTGATGATTCGGGGCCAAGTTCAGAATTGCTTGATAGTCTGATGAATGGTTTGTTTTCTGCAGAGGAAAATGTACGAAAATTCGCGTTTATCCGACAATTCATTTTCGTACATAAATAGACGTTCTTTGATTTTACAATTGTATTTTTATTGTAAACCTTGATTCTGACATATTGTGACGATTGTGACAAAAAATATGAATTTAATTTTCAGATTTATTTGTTGAAGATCTGCAATTAGGCCCTCCTTTGCTACATAAACTTCAAAATTATGTGGAGCCATAACGTTCAGTTCTCGTAATAGAGTGAGAAATTCAGAATATTTACGACCGAGAGGTACTTTCCACGTTTAATTAGCTATTAATAAATCTTGACTGATGTCTTCATAACATAGTAATGATGACAATACAGATGCTAAACACGTTAAATTGTGCATAACTGTGAATCGGTGGTTGAAGCGAAATTCTCATCATGAAGAACATGACCGCTAATGCAGCCACTGCACGCTACGGTTAAGACAAGTTTTATATTTTTACTGCTTTCCTAAATGTTCAACTTTCGTGTTTTATGCAAAATCATTGTCATTTCAAGAAATTTTCCAAAAAGTTCTCCAAAAAGCTAATTTCTATTTTATCCTAAAAGACTGTTTTTAATGTTTAGGAGGCCGAATTACTCGTTCGATCAAAAATCCTTTTCAATTCAATTTCATTGCGTTCTGAGCACTAAATCAAAAGATGAGCCAACAGAAGCGGTAGCCATTAGTGCAGCAATAACTAAAATTATGGTTGAAATCTCATGACTGGGAATACATGCAACTGCTTCAGAAATATGTCTAGCCAAATAATAAACATGCATTCACAAGATCTTTTGAGATGATTAAACTTCCGCTTACATTTACTTAATCACTCACAAAAAGTTTTATTGTTCCATCTTTAAGAGGGATTATTATTGTTCCAGCTGATGCCTATTGATAAATATCGCATCATTGCTAGGTAAGACAGACAGAAATACCCGTACCCGTAGTAGACGTTTGTGTGTGATAAGCGTTCGTAGGACACTCAAAGACCAATTTGAGCTGGTTGTGCAATATTGTTCCTTGAAATGCTATCAACAGGACACAAGGCAGGAAATTACATTGTTAAATGGTCTTGTGATTAAATAGCTCTGAAAATCTTTGCTGATGCGTTGTAAGTATGTTGATTCCATACACTGTGATTGAAAAGTTTTTCAGTGCTCACATGCAGTTTCATCAAACATGCTATGGTATTAATCTTTGACGTATAGTTTTAAGTATTTGAATGCATCATCTTTAGTTATTTTTTTCACATGTGTGAAAGAAATTCATTTTTTCATTTTTTTGATATCTGATGCGCTCGACAGCATGTCATGACTTTTACCGTAGAAAAATAATAGCGGCGGTAATCACAGTGGGAGATTTTAGGCTAACTTGTCAAGGCGCTGTTTCGCAAAGATGGGTTTTAAAATATGCAAAATTTGATATCGACGAAATTGTTCACAATATCAAACAGAAAAGCAAGCTGGTATTGTCGACTAGGTGCTTCCAAAGAAAGAGGATCGAGTTTATTTTATCAGTCTGAATTTACAGACATCATGCTCTCTTAAATTACGGAAACCCGAAATCGTCTTTGAACACTTTCCACAAGTAGGATGTTTTTTATTCGGTAGCGGTTCTAAATCACTGCAGATAAAAGCGATAAAACCATCTGTAAATTGTACGATTCAAAATTGTTTTTAACATGTCTGTTGTTGAATACTTTTTATCAAATGCAGTCGGACCCCTGTCTGAGGAACGCTCATGTTAGGACAATAGGTCCCCTACCCTTTTAAGGGCGGATCTTTTGTATCCCATTCATTGTACAAATGAATTATATGCAGTTTGATCCTCGTGTAATGACCCCGCATGACAAGATCGATGACAAGAAGCACTTTTAAGGAAAGATTCCTCATAACCCGTTCATATTGCAACTTCACAAAAAATCATGAGAACTGCCCACTATATGAACAGTCAATCGCTTAATATTACAGTGGTGCTTGGCCGATGTCATGAACACATTATATTCCTTTGCCGTCTTTTTTCTTAAATCTCTTTCATTTTCTATGCGCTCGTGAATTCGTACACACATTGTGTG